>JAOXJP010228052.1:0-11192 GCA_025762735.1 Platanus orientalis | reverse complement strand
ACCTCTGTGTGTGCAAATCATTGTATCCTAGGAGATAGACGTCCGACTAATCGTTAGCACCAGTGCGAGGGACGAATTTGTCTTAAGGACATAGTGTCTAACACTAGCCTTGATCTACATCATCCGAATCAAGTGAAGTCACATCATCCGAAACAAGTAAGTGTTTCATTTGTTCTATTTAAGTAATTTTCGTACTTTATAGTAGAGTGCACATGTATGTAGAATACTGAAATAACAATACAGTATATAATCAAACCAACACTAAACATAGTCAAATCCCTTATTGAAATAGTCAATTACAGGTTTTCTTCAACCCAATTTTGCCTATATGTTTAATCATTTATTATATAATTTATAACAAATCTTTGGTCATTTTCTTGTACAAGTAATCTATATATTTTAAGACTAAATATCCTAAATGATCAACCATAACTAACACATATCCATACAAAAAAATAAAGGTTTCACAATATATATTACAAAAAAATTATAAGATTTATTTATCATGTTTGAATTAAACATATATATACAATTAAATAACAAAAAACTTATATCCACCTAAAATGCCAAAAATCATAATTACCTGTTGTTAGAACTCACTGAATAAACATAAGAGAATTCATCAATAAGGTATCTAGTAGTTTCATGTAAGATTATAACAATCAAAAAATGAAAATATTTATAAAATAACATAACTCAAACAATGCAATCATCAAGCATGTAGATCTATGAAATTAAACATCTAAACACATGAATTTATATGTTTGTATGTGTGTGTGTATAAACATGGTTTAATAGAAAAAATCTAAAAGAACCACATGGATTTAATAAAAACTAAGTAAAATTTAGGGTTTTAGGTGAATCCATATAACTAAATGTATAATAATATATTAAACTAATGAAATTCCATCATGTAGTTTTGAGAATAAATATCATCATGTAATTATGAGAATTAACAAAACATTAAACAAAATAAGTTGATACTCACCTTGAGGGGAGTCTGTTATTTAAATAAAACCTCTTAGTTGTTTATTAATATCCATTTTCTTAGACTTGTTCTTTTTTTTCTCATTTGACTCTTTATAAAATTGTTTATGTAAGAATGTAATGTAATTATATTATATTTATTGATGATATCAACTATGAGAGACTTTAAAAAAATTATTTGAACTGTAAATGTTGTAATCATAGGGGTCATTATGACATTAACAAAAAAATATTTTGAGAATTTTTAAATATTTGTCATTTTAATTAAATAGTTGATATCCTACTCTTTTTTTTACTCAAATATTGACTAATTAACATTAAAATGTTTTGAAAAAACTATATAAAATCATATCATTAATTAAAATAATGATTTAATAAAATTTATAAACAATACAAATATTATTCTTGGAAATTCAATGTATTCTTAATTATTATATATATGTTAAACGAATAAAATCATTAGTGTTAGTTTATAAACTTTCATTGGTAATATTACTTATGAATAAAATTCTAATAGAATCAGTGTAACAATAAAATATTTAATGGGTTTAACGAGTCCTTATGAACATACTTTTATAAAAAATTTAAACCAACTAATATATAAAAACACAAGAAGATGGATTGCATAAAAATGTGTTCATATATTTTTTTTGTGAATATTATTGTTAAAATTACGTTTTGCACCAAATTAGATATTTATGTTATAGTTGATATAATAAACAAACTTTATGGTAATACATACCTAAAACATTGGATGGTTAAAAAATGTATTTAAGAAATAATAAAAAATAGTCTACTTTATATGATAATAAGGAGTGTAAATATGTATTTAAGAAAACCCTAAATATTATATTGGATATTTGGCTTACATAACATAAAATAATAATTTATATATAGTTGAATTTTATGATTCTTACATGAATGTGCATTTAGAGGTGCAAACTAAAGAACCCTTATAATGACTAAAACATTGGTATAAAAGTCATAATTGTATTTTAATATACGTCTTGATGGTGTGGCTTCATATACTATCATCAAAAAAAAAAAGATTGATTGGATATAGTGGTTCATTTATAAGTTAAGAAATGTATTAGCCACACCACCTTATTAATATTTGAATTGTTACTTACTCAACATTCTTTTATCCAAAATGTTTTATAAGTCTTCTAGTTTAGATGATTTATAAGATTTAAATGTATATATTTAAGCCACGTGATTTATGTGAGTGATTAAAGGTCCAGTGGATGAAAAATAATATATTTTTTCAACTCTAAATAAAGTAAAAAAAAATTGGTCATAATTATCTAGTTGATGTTATATTTGGTATTAAGCAATGAGTGGTAGACACTTTCGATTATTACTTAATACATAACTATAACAAATTTTGGCCATAAAAATAATGAATAGACCATGAAATTTCATCTTAATGTCTAAATAATATAGTAATGTATATAAAATTGAAAGGTCGACTTAGATCCTAAAGGGAGTAATAAATCACTTATATACATAAACTATGTTCGAGAAATCATCTTTAATACCACGGTTACGAGATTGCTTTATATGATTTTATAAGCAAAAGATTTGTTATTAATTTTCATCAAATACTCACCCTAAATATAAACATGTAATATTAAATGATTAATTTAAAACATAAAAATGAATAATAAATTATATTTACTTTTATATAATATTTTGGATTTATTTGTTTGCGTGAAAAATGATAAAAAATCATAAGTACATAATTCACTCTAAAAAATGAGCTTTTATTATCTGTGGTAAAGACTCATTCAAGATGTAATAACATCTATTAATTATATCTTTTATTACAAGAGAAAACCATTTGATTCCAACAAAGAAATAAACAAATATTACAAGTTTACATCAATAATACATTCAACATGCTTCTGCTGACTTGATCATGTCATCACTTATGAATATGTTTCTCTATTATCTCCACCATTAAACATGAATTATTTATGAGCTTAAAGCCCATTAAAACACATTGCATGTTTTGAAATCATTAGAATAAGTATATAGTGATGTGAGCTATAAGCCTATTCTTGTAGATAGAATTTATTGGGTTTAATCGGGTATATAGACCATTATTGATTTATCACATATCTAATGAAAATCGTTAGTACAAAAGGGTCCACAAGGGACCATTGAATACTTTTGAATCATATCCAGCCCATTTATAAACCTGACTTATGAAATTTATTTGAATTTAAACTCATAAAACTCATGATATTTTGATGGCCTGAGGGTCGTTGATGGGCTTGTAATAATTTGGTGGGCTTAAGGACTGTTGATGGTCTTTTGACTCAATTTGGATTATTTACCAACATAAGCCCATAAGTTGCATATAATCGAGCCTATACAGTATTTTAAAGGGTCGGGAAATTTGATTTATGTCCTGTGATCAACTAATTCTGATCGAACCCTTGATTGTTGTAGGTTTACTTTAACTATTGGTCCATATTAATCACATAGGTTATTTTGAACTGGATATCGTAGTGTCAATAGGTTATTTTGGTCTTAATGGGCTAGTGGGTATAGAAGTCATTGGATCATCGATCTCTTTTAAGAACCATATATTCTATCCACAAAAGAGAAAGAATTATGGTTTTCATAGGGTCTTCATGGACCATAAGATTGATAGGCTTTGTGAACGATCATAGATTGATCCAACTTTATATTGAAGAAGAAAGACCAAAATTGATATAGTTCGTCACAAATCGTTGCAGAATAACTTTACAGATGGACCATCCATAGAGGTAGACCCCACCAACCAACCATGTGAACCATTAAATGAATAATTTTATTAAAGATGATTGATCCGAGAACTTAGGTCTGGTTGAGAAGTTAGACATGCAAATCAAAGTCATTAGTTGAAAATGTTGATTGATTCAAGTTTGATTAAAGATATTAAGGCCATTAAATAGGTAGTTTCCTTATGGGCTCTTAGATTAGATGGTGAGTGATGTAAGTTGACAACTCACATAACAAACCAGGTAATAGTGGGAGGCTTTAAACACCAGTCTTGGTGGTCCCCACTAAGACTTTAGTTTCCACATTTGAAATGGAACATCATGAACAATGATTTCTATATTCATACGGTGGCTACTATCTCGATGAACAACAAGTCGTTAAATTCATCAAGGATGCAAGTAGGGGGACAATGACACCACCTGTGAACTCAACACAATTAATAAATGGGTCGAGTTCGGGTTGACCCATATAGTTGTATACCCCTGACTTTACACAACATAAGTCTTACCCACTAACGTGAATTACCACATACACAACCAATGAACCCATCGTGAAATAAACAAATTAAGGTTTACTATGAAAATGGATCAGGTTCATATTGATCCATAAAGTCTTTTACCCTTATCTCAACCCGGCACAAATCTGACCCACTAACATGAATTATCATCCCTAGGGTTGAGATAACCACAATGCTTGTTGGCCATTGATTTGGTGTCTCCTGTCTCAACTGTTGGATTGTGTAATTATATATTAGATAAAGATAGGTGGGTGTACCCTTAGATCAAGACATGTATTCAATTAAAATCACATTATCATGTGACAAAGAATCTTAGGTATGTTACTGATCAAATGGACGGTTGATATTGACTCTAAACCTTATGATCTTTGGTTTAATAACAGATGCCAATGATAGAATTGGACTTACTCCGTTTCCAAATTGAATACTTGAATTCAGAGAACTCTAACCTTCAAATCCATAGAGGGTCTTGTTAGAATAAAAACCATCACTTCATATCCAATATTGTTATTTTTTATTTTATTTTTTATAGCATGCATGATGAAGAAGAACCGATCACTGTACTTCATGCCTTTATTTGTTGATAAGGTGAAAAGAGATCATGCCAAGATGGATTCTTCATTTTTGTGAGGTTTTCTTTACCTACTTATCCTCTTTGATTTTTTAGGAGACAATAATAGGAATGATTATGTGGGCCCAACAAATAGATGGTTCCTAGTTGATTTATGATACCTTACAACTTAAATTTATTGGAGTTTCCCCTTTTACAACAACATGATAGTTTCCCTTTCTTTCTTTATATATATAATTAAAAGAAAAGTTGTGTGCAGTGTATTTCTAAAGTTTTGCAACGCAGGCAATAGTTAACTTCTTTGAGTTCACTCGTTGAAACTGAGAGTTATACCAACACGGTTGGCAACAAACCCAGATATTGGTTCTCAAGGAACCTTTCAATCAGGTGTTGGAATATACAAACAAGGTTGTCGACAAACCCATATATTGGTTCTCAGGGAACCTTTCAATCAGGTGTTGGAAGAAATAAATATGGTTGGCGACAAACCCATATATTGGTTTTCAGGGAACCTTTCAATCACTTGTAGATTGTCAGTGTTGCCTCCTCAAAGAACTTTTATCTTCTTCCCTATTTTTTATTCACATTACTTCCTCTTTTCTTCAAACAGTGCGATCTCAATTTTTTAAAAGTTCATTTTCTCTTCTTCTATGTGTGTGCCCATGTTTCTTTGAGTGGGCTTATATAGACATTGGAGGGGGTTTGAAACTGTCGGAACTCCCTCATCTTGTTTCACTTATTGGAAGTTTCAATAACTTTCATGTTTACTTGTGGTTATTAGACGTGGATGTGCGAAAGTATAAAGATGTAGAACACAAAAAACGTGAATTACCAAAGTGTCATGTCAAAATTTAATTAATAATAATAATTACTATTATTATTATTTTACTTTTAACACTCTCATTTACACATAGTTTCAAAAGTTTTTTTACATGACTTCCCAAACAATACATAATACTAGGCTCATTCCCAATGCATAAGTTAAATATAGGCAAATATGCAATATTAAATGACTAACTTAAACTTTAGGAGGGAATATCAAATCTTCCTTGTCTTTAAGTTGTTTGGAAATTATTCTCTTATACTATAGTTATAAGACTTTTTCAAGTAACAGTAAAGACGATAGGATAATTTACTATGCTTTATCGTAAGGTACCAAAATCTGGCTTATACCTGTTAAAATCACAGTCAAGTCTCCTTGAACTAGATACAAAAACAAGTCATCTTAGATAGCTCTAATATAAGTGGTGCAACATATCCATGGGTTTTAAAGGATTTCATGGCCACAAAAAAAGCCTTGAACCAAGACTTTAAGTAGATATACACACTTTTTTTAGGTTTTTCTAAAACATTAACACAATAGAGGTTACTAAATTCGTTACAAGGGAGATTGTACAAAATTATACACATACACCATTCCCCCACCTCCTTCACCATTACCTTGATATCCACACAAAAAGATATAAATATCATATTTTTAAAAATGTTTTTACAAAATCTTACTCTTTGATTGTCTAATTTTCACCCATTGTTTTTTTGAGATTATGCATAATGATAACTAATCACCATACAAATGCCAAACTCTATTTATAACATACAATGATATCAATAGGTCAAAGAAACTTGAAAAACACTATAATATTGCATACATTAAAGTTCAATAGTTTATAAAATTGGACTTGTATAAAATTGATGGTAAACATCATAAAATACCTATTAACAAGTGATGACATCAATCCTAATAAACAAGTATGTGTCATCATAAAGTGGCACATGACTCATCAAGGCTATTTCGTGTAATTATTTAACAACCCTTATGTTCAACACTTGCCAGCACTTAGAGTTACTATATTACCACTATAAATTATGGATGACATCAATCATATGTATTATAGCCTTACTGTCTACCAAATATCTCAAGATATCTCTTTATGTACGAGACTATTATTGGAATTAAGTAACGCCTAATTTATCTCTTTAGATTTAAGCTAATTTCATTTAACGCATATTCTATAATCAACTTTTATAGATATAAGAGATTTTTTCTTTATGTTTCATGTAGTTTAGGGGAAAGAGGTTACAATAACTAAAACTCAGAGAAGTATGAAGAATATGAATAAAAAAAAATGGAGGAATAGAGACCAACAAAATTTATTCATTTTTCCCTTTTTACTTTTAAGTAATGAGTCATTTTTTTACATAATTTAACTCTCTTTTTTTCACATCGAAGATGAAAACCCTTCACTTCTAAAAATTTCAAATATGACAAACCTTCTCAATAGATATCTTGATATTTTATTTCTAGTTCTCTTTTTTCTTTCATTTTTTTGATTCTGTCATATGTTTTATCTATTAAAACAAGTAAATATATATCTTTCATATATATTTATGTCACTCAACTTTGTTATTAAATTAATACTTGTTGTGCTAGTTTAAAGCACGTTTATAGCTTATTAGTAGTTCTCAAGTATGCTTGAATTAGTTTTCTTTTGGGCTACAACATGCACACTATTATTAGTATGTTATGGTTGATTTAAATTACCTGTAGACATCTCGGGGATGAATATGATCAATCATAAATATCTTATAAGTGACTCATTTATCTCAACCACTTCACTTCATTATTTTAATATATATATATATATATATATTTACAATACTCACTTGTTATCTATATAAACAAATATTTATGATTGATAATGAACTCTCACCAATCTTGAATCTTTAGCAATGGTTAATTCGATGATTCAACTCAATTATCTATAGGTAGTCATAAACATTCACAAAATTTAAATGGATCAGTTGGACCACTCGCAAAGATATAGCATGTAATCATAAACCCCCGTAATAACATGATAGATGTAATAGATAAACCACCAAATACCCCTAAACTTGATACCCTTCTCTTCCTGATTATCTTCATACAATAGCAAAATGGTCAATGCACATATTTTCACACTAAATCAATGGAAGTAAGGTTTAGAAACAATGAAAAACAAATGTAATGTGAAATATCATTTATGTTGGGGTGCCTAACACTTGCTCCAAACATAACTAATAACTTATCGAGAATCATAGGTTATAAACTAGTACTAAAACCATATACTATAAAGACTTATATCATGTTTGTCATGAGATCTATAACGTGAAAAATGACGTCTAATTCTATCATTAAAGAAAATTATAAGCAACTCTTAAATAATATACACACCCCCATAGTATAACTAAATGTAGCTTAATCATGACAACCAAAATTCATACTACACTTCGGGTAGATATGCAGTTTGAATTAGAACTTAAGTTAACTTACAATAATTTAATAACATAGGGCGTCAAACAAAAATTATGAGTTATAACCATATAGATAAAAATAAGAGGACAATAACCCCTAAATTGGGATGCCAATAAAGGGGATTCAACCAAACCCGTTTTCCATTATTTTCCCTAGTACCCATATAGGTAATATTAAATAGGTAATTTAAACTCTAAGAATGAGCTATAGACTACTTCCACCTTTAGATCATGTTTGAGAATCATTCCCCTAAACCACTATTTTTTAATTTTTCTATATTTCTTTAAAGGTGATAAGGTAAGTTATTGGGCTTCATCTTAATGTGTAGATTATGTGTGTATATATAACATTAAATGATTAACTTAAACTCTATGAGCAAGTAATAAACTACATTTGTATTAAGATATGTTGGGAGCTCCTTTCTTGCACTACAATTCTAAAGTTCTTTCACATAACTCTTGAGACAAAAAGGTAGGTTACTAGGTTCTATCCCAATGTTTAAGTTATTAATTAATTAAACTAAACTAAACTCTAGAAGGAACCAATAAATAGTATTGCCTTTAAGTTATATTCGAAGACCCTCTCACATTACAGTTACAAGGTCCAATCTTCGGATAAAAGAAAAAGGGACATGTTAGTACTTAAACACTTTAATGAAAATAAATATGAAACTTATATACCTAATGTATTAAGCAATATACATCAATAATGGCATAAGAGTAGGGACACGTGACTAAACACACATGACATTATCGAGGAAGTGAGCACACGGGAGGTGTGACATGACTTTTACCCGTCTCAACGCGAATGCTGTGGATCCTTTTGTAGAGGGGCGTAGGACAATTAGGGTTTACCTCATTGATGCGTATAAGAATATCGTCTAAGGTTTTTGTGGAGGGTTTGAAACTAATTAGGTGTAACTATAAATATTTTTAGGGCACTCCCAATAGGTGCTATATCCTAAACCTAGATTTAGATAATAACCCATAAGTGCCCTAAATTCAGACCGTGACATTAAAACAATCCATATATATATATATATATAGTTATTCAAGTTTTCCTTACATTCATTGCATGGCAGAAACTTTATTCACCTATAAAATAATTATGGTAGAGAGTATAATTCCATCATTAACCAATCAATTACCTATGCAACGAATATAATCACAAGATCAATAATAAGTGCAACGGAAAACTAATATTTATATATGTATACCTTCTGATCAAATTCATGATAAATTATCTAATATAAAATGACTATATATATTCAATAATGGTGCAATCATCTATCTTCATTGTATAAGTGTCATCAAAGTAAGTCATATATTATATTCATTAAAGTTCAAATGGTCGTTAAGGGACTAAATATCAAAATACAATGTTATAAAGTCCCAAACTAGTAAAACCAAAACAAACAGATGAGCTCATTCACGTGTCTTAATCTCTCATCCACTATACTTGCTCATTTTCTATCTAAAAAATGGTTATGGATGGATGAGTCCATGATTTGCAAGTAATAATGTATAAAAACATGTAACGAAAATGGAACAATATACACTGATATAAAAACAATGCATTCATGACCTTGGAGAAATATAAGATGAGCGAAACAATATAATATTATGGATAATACCATTTATTCAATTTATAATGTATACATGTTCCTACCATGATTCATATATTTATAGATCATAGGCTTAAATAGTGGCATCTCGATTCCATGTCATAATATTGTCAGTTTGGTAAACTGGATAACCATAAAGAATTTGAATATTTACAATCCAGATGAATTTCATTTACAATTTACCCGGTTGGGCTTCAATCAATACAAAGACAATTCAAATTTACTCGTATGGATTTCAATCAATACAATGCACATATGAAATTACCTAAATCAACATCAAGCGTAGCGATATTAATACATAATTATCCAAAGGGTATCAATCAAAATAAAAACCATTCATAGATTTACCAAAATGGGTGTTGGTCAATCAGAACAAATCAAAGAATCACCATAGTAGAGTAATTAATGGTATAATACAAATGCATTGGTTATCTTCAAGCAAAGGGAAAATGCATTTATTATTCCCAAGTGGAAGGCAAACACATTGATCTTTATCCTCAACCGAAGGGTACACACATTGTTCTTTATCCCAAAATATAGGACAAACTCATTTTTTATCCCTAAGTAGAGGACAAATGCATTGTTTTTTTATCCCCAAGTAGAGGGTAAACGCATTGTTCTTTATCCCTAAGATGAGGGTAAAACAAACACATTAATTTTTTTATCCCAAAGTGGAAGAAAAATAAATGCATTGATTTTCCCTAAGCGGAGGGCAAAACAAATCATAAAAACATATCTAATTGGATTAATACGAATATTGAAAATCAATATGATCATTTGAACAAGTATGGTCAAGACAATACATTTAATAGGATCAATGAGGTCAATCGAGTGAGAGTGATTAATAAGATCAATATGACCAATAGGTTCCAATCGCATTAAGAATTCTAAAGTGTAAGGTCAATACATTTAAAAGGACTAACATATTCAATAAATGTAGCACAATCATAAGATCAATGAGCTCAAGTAGATCTGATCCAATTGTAAGCACCAAATTTTGGCACGATCCCCAATTTTTGACGCTTCTCTTCGGGTCAGCAAATGGGGAGAACATTTTCTTTTCCCTTTCTTTCTTTCTTTCTTTCTTTCTTTTCTTTTCCTCTTTTCTCTTTCCTTTTTTTCTTTTCCCTTTTTCTCTTTTCCTTTCTTTCTTTTCGTTTTCCTCTTTCTTTCCTTCTTTCTTCTTAGTTTCTTTTCTTTTTCTTTTCCTTTTTTTTTTCTTCTTGGCCTGCTGCGCATGGGGAGAAAAAAGACCCTCTCTCTAGCTTCTGCGACTTCTTCACCCCTCTCCCCCAAAATTTCCCTCTTCGTGCAATGTCCCAAACCCCAAGCTCCTGTCTCCATCTCTGCCCCTCTCCCTTGCTCCCACCTACCCCCAGCTCAGTCGATGGCGATAAGGCATCTCCCCTGGCGGACTCGTTGGAGGGATCAA
>JAOXJP010228051.1:0-11192 GCA_025762735.1 Platanus orientalis | reverse complement strand
ATTCCAATGTGTCTAACATCCTACTATGTTACCTGAGGACCACCTATCTCATCTCATGAGATCAAATAATTACCCATTTTAAGAAACAAACACATGTGAAGATGAAATAAAAAGGTATTATTAATTTAAATAAATAAACAAAATTGATTATATTTTATGTGAATGGTTTTGTCAAGACACATATTTTCAACAAGAAACTCCTCTCGAGTTATATTTATGAGATATAACCTTTCCTAGTTTAATTACTATTATACCATAAGGCCTAACCCACATAGGGGTTTCTAGAAACACAAAAACATATAACCTATGTAAAGAATCTCTAATAAAACAAATCATATATTCCATGTAAAGAATCATTGACAAAACAAATTATATTGTCCATGTGAGTGTTTTCGATAAAGTAAAATATATGAACCACATATGGTCTCCGATAAAACCAAACCTTATGATGGGCCACTAGGGCTATCTTCACCTACTAATGTGACCCGACGATTGGGTACCATAAGCCAAAAAGGCTAACCTATATAAGGGTCTTTGAGCCCGAATGCATTTTTCCACTTAGGAGTACAGCATGACAAAACCCCATTTCCACATCTGATACCAAAGTCATGCTCATGTATAATGAAATATCTACTACATAAATATATCATATATGAAAAATATCCATGTGTCCTAACTCATGAAGGATCCAAGACTAACATGCCAATGGTGGTAAAATTGAGTGACTCAATATATATACCAAAATCCACATAGAAAACCAAAGTATGAAGCTCTATGAAAGTGAAAGATAAAGCATGCTAGAAGTAATATGCTCATGCCACTAAAAATTTCTAATTGATGTAAAGCCCAATGTATTACACATGAATTCTAAGATTCTAGAATGAGAATCAATAAAATTGCATAAATTGCTATAAGCCAACTTGAATTTGAAGGAATTCACCAAAGAAGACATTAAACTCATACAATGAATCAAAATGCATCTAAAAGACATGTAAATAGTAAGAAAAATATTAAAAGGAATTTTATCAAACATGTAGAGTGCAAGAATTAAGGAACTCAAGGAAAATCAAAGGGGAAAACCCAATATTCACCACAAGGACCCTTCCAATCCCTACAATCCATGTAAATTAGGCTCCCAAACTCATTCACATCTATTAGAGACCATCCAAATCATTCCATAAAGCTTCATCCATAAAAACACAACTCTATAACCTAAGAGATCAAAGAAACCAATAAGAAAATTACTAACTAACATGCTCACATCATGAAACTATGAAATATACCAAGAAATCAACACTCTAAAAGGGGAACTAGAGATGAATCCACTAAAACATAGCTCACAAATAACAAATCTAAGATCTTAAGAAATAAAAGTGAGCATAAAATGCATATCCACTCATTATCCATGAAACCAAGGGTCTATATAAGGAAATAATCATGTTCATAAGGAATAGATATAAATCCACAAAATCTAAAATAAGTTTACGCCAATCTAAGATCCTAGGAAAGGAAACTGTACATAAACAACATATCAACTCACCAATACTTTTACCCTTGGTTTTGAAGGAGATCCTCCACCAAAAGCCTATTTTCTTTGTCCAAAACTCTTTTCTCTATAAGAAAATAATGTATTTCATGGTTAGAATATATAAACTAAGGTAAGAAAATAGAAATCCATACTTAGCTAAATCTATGAAGAAAACACGTATTCTAACAAATTTTTTAAAGTTGGGAGTGAAACTTACCAAATTTGGGAAGAACTCATTCTTCCTCTCCCAAGCCTCTCCAATCTCTTTAACATTTACTTTTTTGTTTTATATGATCTAAATGAGGGTTTAAAGGAGTTATAACTCATCCAAGACAAGATCTCACATGTGTGGGGGTCCAATGGGTGAAAGTCACGTAAAAAATGGCAAAAATTATAAATTTCTAAAACTTTCAATAATTCCCGATCGTGATCCTTCTCGTAATTGATCATAGGCATCTCTAAGAAACACCCAAGATCCATGATCCTTCTCTCGTGATCCTTCATGTGATCATTCTCGTGATGGATCACGTTTCTTTCAGAAAGTTCAACGTTGATCCTCCATGGAAAAACAAGCATAACTCTTTGTAAAAAAACTCTTAATTATGTGTCATTTAAGGCGTTGGAAAGTAAACTTGAAAACCTTTCCAATGATGTATTCTTTACACTCTATTTCTCTCGAGATTAATACAAGTGTGGCCGTGAAGTTACCCTAATTACGTTCTTGGGTCAACTTTAGAACTTGACAAATTCGGGGCTTATCTTTGTTTTCCTCACCTCTAATTCATTCTATTGGGTCTCAAACACCACAATAGACCTTCTAAAAATGTTTAAACACAATTTTACTCTTACACAAGATAAATTACATTTTTACTCCTTATGAGTGTTGCAGGGTGTTACATTCTCCCTTCCTTATAAAATAATTTGTCATTGAATTCGGTATTTTTAAACCTTTAAGAAAAAGTGTGGATGCTTTGGCTGCACTCTCATCTACCCACTAACCCTAACTTACTTTACATTCCTTGTGTCTCTCACTTTTGGTTGTCTAGTGCTAAAGCTAGACAACTCATTGATTGTTTCAAAGTTTTGTAAATGATCAACTCCAGTTGATCTAGAATGTTAGAAACTACTTTCAAGCTTATGTGGGATCATTATCTTAGAATAGAAACTAGTAGGGCAGTCTCTTCAAATGAAATATGCACTTACTAACCTATAAGAGGTCTCCAATGTAAATAATACATATAGACTAATATGAAACCTATATATATTTAATGCATTCCTATACTCGAGTTCATGAAACTAAAATCAGAGATATAATACAAGGTCTATGCTTTCGAGTATAGAACTAGTTTGTCTTAACTATGCATAAGATGTCAGAAGTGAATAGTTTTACGATCAATAAAAATTTTTACGGTAGGGAAAGTTAACAGAAAGGTACTTGTACCTAAAGATCTAGAGGCCTTGACATTTTATTCTGTGATGGTGTACACAAGTCCCTTTGCTTTAAGCCTTTGTCCTCCACTTGTGGGCTTTGAGCCCAGTTCACCACTCTAGTTGAGGTAGTCTCTTACCTCGTGGCCCACTTTTTCACATTTATAACATGTG
This sequence comes from Platanus orientalis, assembly GCA_025762735.1. NCBI lineage: Eukaryota > Viridiplantae > Streptophyta > Magnoliopsida > Proteales > Platanaceae > Platanus > Platanus orientalis. The sequence continues at coordinate 8,062 of JAOXJP010228051.1, read as the reverse complement.
CCAGTATCACAATAACAAGTATCCCAATGTCTTTTCTCACACTTCAGACATGTCTCATTTTCCTCTAAAGTCGTCTTCTTGAATACTTTAGCCATATCCCTAACCCGAGGTCCCTCAAAACTAATTTTATTTTTACCTTTGTCCTAACTTTTGGCTAGCTCCTCACAGTCTTTCTTAAGTAATCTTGTCATCTCCATGACCTTGACAAAGGTCTTCAATCGTGTTGTTGTCATTCAAGTGCAGATAATAGGCCTAAGTCCCTTATGGAACTTCTTAGCCTTGGTCTCATCATCTTTGGCTATGAGTATTGTATGGTGTTACAAAGAACCTTGGATGTGGAGCTTGAACTTGGAGAAAATGGTTACTGAAACTTGAAAGCTTAAACGTATGAAAGAAAAAAGTAATGAAAAGTAATTGAAAGTACCACATGTGAAGAGAATGGGTATTTATAGAGTGGCTAACGACTGCTCTTGAACTCTTTCTAGGACTTCAATCTATTGCTCGTTTGTAACCTTATTTGGTGGCCAAAGTTGAGGAGTTTGTTGATTTTTTGTTCTTTCCCTTTTTACCATCTCGGGGTCGGTGACTGATAAAATTGAAGTCCTTTTTTGGAAATTCCTTTGGAATGATGAGGACTATTTTCATAAGTATCATCTGGTGGATTGAAAATCCATTTGTAGGCCTATGTGTGATGGGGATTTGGGGTTGAGATCAATTAGGGACCATAATAAGGCATTGCTTGCCAAATGGCTATGGAGATTTGGGATTGAAAATGATAGTCTTTGGCATCAAGTAGAGGTGGCTAGGTTTGGATTGGCATCCATTTGGGAGTTGAGGAGAGCTCGGTGTAGACATGGATATGGCATTTAAAACTCCATCACAAAGTTGAGAGAATCATTTTGGAATCTAGTTCAGTTTAAGATGGGATCCAACAGTAATGTTTGTTTTTGGGCGGATAGATGGGCTAGCAAGGTTCGTTTAAATATTGCTTTTAGATCCATTTTTTTATTGGCAGTCAATCATAAGGCATCTGTGGCTAATTCTTTTGATGTTGGGGGGGACTATTTGGATGCCTAGGCTTCGTAGAGACCTGAATGATTGGGATATTAGATGAGATGATTAGGTTGTTGAATTTTTAAAAGGGGATTTGTCTTGATTCGAGTTTTGTGGACGGGTTAAAATGGCCTCTTACTAAGCATGGTAGATTTACATCTAAGTTTTTCTACCTTGAGATGATTGGACATACTAATAGGCCATTTCCTTTCAAAAGTATTTGGTTCCCAAGTATTCCAATAAAAAATTCATTTTTCATGTGGACTGTTGTCTTGGATAAAATTCACACTTTTGATCATGTTTAGAGTAAAGGTTGGAATTTAGCTAACAAATGTGTGTTGTCTTTCTAGGAAGAGGAATCGGTTAATCACCTATTTATTTATTGTGCTTTGGCTCATTGGGTTTGGGGTTCCTTTTTCTCTCTATCTCTCCTTAACATTCCATGGTTCTTTCCCTCCCATTTTTTTGACATGATTTCGAGTTGGTGGATTTGGGGTCTAATCGGTTTGCCTGCTACCATTTGGTGTTTTTTATCGGGGACCATCTGTTGGGGTCTTTGGAAGGAAATAAATTCTAGAATCTTTAAGGGTAACTCGAGATCTCCAAAGGAAATCTCTCTTTTTATTTATAGATCATTGTTTGATTGGATTTCTATTAGAGAAAAGTTTGATGAGAAGAAGCGGCATTCCATTTAGAGTGAGGAGTTGTAGTATCTGTCTTCTTGGTTGGCTTGTTTTTGCTTCTATTGTTTTGTTCTTTTCTTGGGCTTTCATCTTCTTGATGATGGTCCCCTTTAGTGTTTCTTGATTGTTTTTTTCGGTTTTTTTTAATAATATTTGTCCTGTTTATCTCTAAAAAAATCTTTGTTGGAGTATGAGTGTTCTTTTAAAAACCTGTATAAATTGGGAGACCTATGCATAAGTTGACTTTTCCACTAGTATTTTGGGTGTTTTGGAAGTCTAAAGTCGCCTTGGTTGTAATTGTCAAGTGTCAAAATATGCAATTTTGGGTTTTTGGGTCCGTCAGTAGTGATTAACCTATTGATGACTTATTCATTGCGACTGGGCCATGGCAACTGACTCATCCGCAATTGAACCACTTCAGTTGTTAGCCATGCATTTCATTTGTAGGCAAGAGCATTTTTGAAAATATGTTAGTAACAAATTTTTCCGTGTCTACACCAATTGGTGCAATGAACATTTAGGGACGAATCCGACTAACCGATTGAACACAACCTTCCAATGAACTTGTTGATTTCACAAAAAAAAAATACTAATAAAAAATAGAACTTGTTGATTTTCACAAAGGAAAATACCAAGAACTATGGTAGAGAAAGCTCTCAATAACTCGAAACTTCATTCAATAATTCAATCAATAACTCTTCATTACATTGCTTATTTATAAACCAAAGAGCCGAAAAAACTCTAAACAAATTTAAAGAAATTCAAAATTCATCCAAAATCATTCAAAAATATTTCCAATTAATCACATGTGGCATCTTTAAGCAAGAGTTTTTCTTTGATATCAATTGAATTTGAAAATTCTTCGTGAAATAACACTTGAAGCCCTTAAAGTCTTTTTTCCAACATAGCACAAATATCGTCAATCGGATAAGCTTCTAAATTAAGAATTTCCTCTTTTTAACCCAAAAAAACAATCTTAATATTCTAAAAACTCTCTCATTCCAAAACCAACACATAATAAATAAATAAATAAATTATAGATACTATAAAAAACTTTATAAATAACTATTTTTTCTGCCATGATTTTCTTTGAAAAAATTTCCTTCATAAAATCACAGATTCCCACGTGTCGCACTACATCATAACCTATATCTACGGGATCAAAAATATCCAAGTTAAACTAAATAAGAATAAGCAAAAATTACAAAGCCTTTATCTCGTGCCTATTCCATAAGAGAAACCAAATAATTATCCAACCCTTCCCATAACATTGTGTACTCTTCCTCACAAAAGCCTCTCAAAACCACTCTTTGTCTCTCCCAAATCACAATTTTGCGGTTTGACATCACCTCTCTTCTCAATTCGAAGAAAAGAGAAACCAACTTTTCTTCTTTGAATTTAAATTTCTTGGAGAAACCCTATGGGACCGGAGAAGGGGCTCCTATTGTTGCAACGCAGTTTTGTAAACCATATACATAGTATAAATGCTCAAAACTCAAAATCATCTTTATAAGAATACATAGGGTACGCATTATATAGGTATAGGTTGGGACCATAGTTGCAGATGAATTGATGAATGTATAAAAGAAAAATCTAGGAACACGGTGCACATGAAAGCGTTTCAGAATAAACCCACCGTACAGTTTGTCCAATTTAAGGTCGACCCAATTATGTGACTGTAATCATCAAGACTATACTCAATAGACTTCTACTTCGGGACATAAAGGTCATAGACCCAGTTGTAAATTAGTATAATACAAGCCTTTGTACATAATAATGCACCTTCCCATAGCATCATTATTCTCATATCTAATGGCCTTCATTTATTTTATTTTCGATAAAAGAACATTCATCAGTAACCAGGCATATGGCCAAAGCCTTCACAAAATACAACCAAGATAACCATTACACACAGAAAAAACACGATCTAGGCAGAGCATTGAGGTGGTATTATATCAACTTCCCAACGAGGGGAAGGAGGGCGATGAACCTATGAAATTGTTGCCTTCTTCTATATTTTTTACTTCCTACAAGAAATGAAACATATGAGATTTGTGTTTTCATATGATCATATATTAATTAACAAACCCCTAGGATTAGCACAATAACAACTCAGGAAGTAGAGATCCTGAATTCGAAATGCATCACTTTGGGATCATTTCTCCGAATGTCAATAAAAAATAAAAAAAAAATGCGTGGAAAAAGCTGATGGTCCACCTGACCCAAGGACTTAGTCAGTTAGGTGTTCTAGGCCACACAAAGGGGATCAATTCACTTTTGGAGATGTCACATCACCTCCAAAAAGTGAATCAAAGTGAATTGATTATCCCCCCTTGTGTGGCTCACAAAGGGGTGGCATAAAGGATATCAGCCCAAAAGAGGCCTAGATACCTTGTATCAAATAAATATTTATAATAATTGGCAGCCCACGAGGGCCTAATATCTCCTGCGCCGTCTCTCCTATGTGACGCACAAGGGTCAAGGCAGAAGGGGGGAATCAATTCACTTTTGGAGTTATCACTTCAACCCCAAAAAGTAAATTGATTTCCCCCTCTGTCTCGACTCTCAAGCATTGCAGAGGGGGGCGGCACAGAGGATATCGCCCCAAGAGCCAGTCAGCCACGACATTTTCTTAGATGGGGAGATGTATCTAGGATCTTTATCGGGTGGGGTTCCATTCCCTCAGGCCATGACCATCTTAATCTTATGCTGACAACTCTCATAATAGGGCCCTCCAATATATGTCAAATGATCTTCTGTAACAAATTTTTTGTAGCTTTCTGTAACATGAAAAAAAAAAAAAAAACATGGGTTTTATGTCTTCTAATTTTTTGTTCATGCTAAAAGAAATTGCTGCAGCGGATCATTTGCCCTAATTACATATAGCTAGAGGCAGGCAGAAATCAAAAGGCGAGCACTGACCCGCTTGCCAATTAATATATTAGGTATGAGAAACTGACTAATGACGAATTTAATATTTAAAAGCAGGAAGGAACAGTGGATCTATAGGTAAGTTGGTAGGCAAAGGCAAGTGGCAATTCAACTAGGCAAACCAGGTAGCTGAAAAGCAGTTGGGTGGGCGGGAAAACCCAAATAATTTCTGCCTGTTGGAAATAAGGGCAGAGCGGCAGTAGTGCAGCCAGCCTCCACTTCCTCCACCTCCACAGCTCCACCTCCACCTCCACCTCCTACTGCTGCAGTCGGCAGTCCCTCAGTCTGTCGCCTGAAAAACCGTTGAGCCTTGGCCGTGAAGTCACTTTCTGTTCTCATAAGACCACTGGGTTACTCACCTTTTTGATGGTTTAGGAAATAATTAGTCCTGGTTTTAAATTACTAAGCTGGCAAGTTGTAAACGCAAGTGCTGGAGCACCGTGCTGCCACCACCCTACTTTTGTTTAAATTACCAAGACCTTCTAAGTAATGGTTTGTGAATGATTGGCTATTTACCAAAACTAAAAGTGGCTGTCTTTACTTTTAAAGTTTGTTTTATTTCTATTGAAATATATTTAGTATATTAATTCTAACCCCTTCTATAATCTTAGGGTTTTAAGAGAAATGGTTAATTGCTTTTTTTTTAAGATGACATCAAATTAAGCATGTCTTAGGTCACAAGTTCAAATCTCCCCGTAAAAGCAATTATTCTCGTTGGCTCTTTGTACACATGTATACATGTTCTATGAATCGATTCGCACCTACTTTTCCCATGTTCATTGTCTAGGAGAGAATCCAGGAATGTCCTTCCTCAGGGGGAGTGTTGAAGTATATTAGGAGGTATATTAATTTCAACTTCTCCTACAACCTTAAGGTTTTAAAAAAGATGATTAATTGCTTTATTTAAGAATTTCCCTAATTTTAGTTTATATCTTTTATGAGCTAAAGCTCTTGTCATATATATATCTTTATTTGGAGGGAGGGTGGTAGGTGAATTTAAAGCTTTCTATTTGATCCCCTAAGTATTTGCATCTAAATTTTTAATTCCTTTGTTTTATCAGCCCCTCTCTCTCTCTCTCTGACCTGCCGCATTTAGTTGGGAGTAATGGAGATTAAGAATGGCAGATGTGGAGAGTCTGTCATTAAATTTTCCTCAAGTGGACTTGTTATTTGATGGGTCGTTACTAAGGTGGTTCTTGTTCTCTTCCTCTAGTTTTTCTTGTAGCTGATCTCTAAAGCAGTTGCTTCATTATTCTTCAGTTATAATGAGAATGCAATCTCCATTTCCTCCTCCTCCTCCTCCTTCTTTAACTGTTTTAAAAACTGACATTTATTGGGTGTGCTTCTCCTCATTTTCGTACCCAAATAGCAGAAAGTCCACCCCTCTATTTAATAGATACAAGATGGGACTTGACTTATACTGACATCTTCGTAAGTATTCAGGGGGTACCAAAGTCTTGGATCTAGGTTGACAAAGATCTGCTGTAGCAAATTTTGTTGTATTTTTCGTAGCATGAACAAAAGCATATGTTTTTTTTTCGTATTTTACAAAGTATTTCTGTCATTTTGTATTCTTTTGTTCATGCTACCAAAAGCTATAGAAAGTTTGCTACAGCCGGGGGAACTTACCCTTGTCTCCTCTCCTTCCCAAATCCAGCAATCCCATCCAGTTTCACCTCACTATGAAAGATTCAAAAAGGATCCTCTCCTGCCGACTTATGACCTGTTAAGGTCCTATATAACAGGTGCATGACACAATTGACAGGAAAAGAAAAAAATCATTTTTCAAAATTTGTAATTCACTTTTTTCTTCCAATCTTGTCATGCCACCTGTTAAACAGACCTTAACAGGTCATTAGCAGCAGGATTGGATGTGTTCTGAGAATTCTTTTTGGGTAATTAACTAGATCATCAATTGGGGGTGTTCAATTTCTGGGCCACTTTTGGAGGGAAATATCTTGAAGAATTACATGAGTTCAGAGTAGTACCTTAAAATACATTAACATACAACTATTCTTAAAATGTGACATATACTAACTAGAGAGGATGTTCTGTCTAGGATTTGCCGTCTAGGACACCAGGGGATGCCATATGGAATAAAATGCATAATCCATATTAAAAAAATACATCACCCACCCATTTTATTCCATATGCCATCCTTTGTTGTCCTAGACACCACTGGAAAGTATCTTCTATCCAGAATTTGGTGTCCAGGACACCATATGCCGTCCTTTGTTATCCTGAACACCATCAAAAAAGGATGTTCTATCCAGAATTTGGTGTCCAGGACACCATGGGACATCATATGAAATAAAATGGGTGGGTAATGCATTTTTTGAACATGAAATATACATTTAATTCCATATGACGGCCTTGGTGTCCTGGACACAATCCTAGACACTAAATCTTGGACAGAATAACCTTTCCCTATATTAACTCCAATAGAAAGGAAGTCTTTAGTTTTGTAAACATGTGCTGCACTGTAGAATTGAAGTATTTTACTAAAAAAAAGTAGAATTGAAGTAGGCAACGGATCAAAGTGTCCAATGGGTCTAATTTGAAGCTACATCAGTAAGTTATGCTTATGTTTTAGTGAAGGGAATAATCATCATTCGTGGTACCAAAGAGTATCACACACTGCCCTTTCATGGCCACTGTGCTATCACGTTACTTAACCAGGAAATTAAAATTTGTCGTCTCGTATCGACGACAATATTTTGGTTTTGAGTAAACTTTTACATGTGATTGGTAAAGAAAGACCCGTGGCAAGCAAGCGTTTTGGTTGGGTAGTGGGGCTTGTTTTTGACTCTCTAAGGCGCCCTGGAATGGGAAAGCTGACGCTACAACAGTCAGGAGTTACGACATAACCCAACGCCAACTTGATTCAATAGCAAGGGGTGTCATATGCGAGTCCCTCTGCCACCAATCTCATGGTATGAAGAGCTCCCCCTTGTATAAGGGAGAGCAAAATCCTCTGCACTAGAGTGTACATACAACACCCTGGTGATCGCCACACGGGGGATGGATCCCACTCTGAATGGTGATCACCTGGGTGTTGCAGAGGATATGGCTCCATATAAGAGACCCGGAAAATAAAATGCCATGAACATTAAATTAACCCTATTTTTTTTTTATTTTTTTGGTAAAAGTGTAGAAACACTAATGTCTTTGGTCAGGAGTTGGCATAATCAATGTGGTGGTATACCTGTCCAGGCATTGATCTGCCCTAAATTTTGGATTAATGGCTGAATGGTGTACATCCAACTTCAATAAATATTGAAGGGCAGTCTCACATGAAACCGGTGTCATGGAATCCACGGTGCCATATCAAGTGCACCACACTCCTGATGTGACCACTCAGGAGGGGGAATCAAAAATCTCCAAAAAGTGAATTG
>JAOXJP010228050.1:0-11192 GCA_025762735.1 Platanus orientalis | reverse complement strand
GGGAGGCATGGGTGTGGGATTTGGAAGTCTATTTTTAAGGTTAAGGACCTTTTCTGGAGTTTGACTAGATTTCAATTGGGCATGGGTCAGGATATCTGCTTTTGGCAGGACATTTGGATTGGCAATCTCCCCTTAAAGGACATGTTTGGGAATTTGTTCGCTTTAGCCATGAATAAGCAGAGTTATGTTTTTAGCTATTTTGATTTTGAAGTGAATGTCTGGAGTCTTAGGTTTAGAAGAAATCTCCAGGATTAGGAGATGGAGGATTTTTGTAGTCTTTTGAATGTCTTAGGTGGGTTTAGACCTTTGTTAGATAGGAGGGATTGTTTGGTTTGGAAGCCATCTAAGAAGGGTATTTTCTCCACAAAATCTTGTTATGATACACTCTTTCCTTGTTTAGAGACGGCCTTTTTTCTTTTTAGAAAAATTTGGAATCCAGACATTCTCTCTAAAGTTTCCTATTTCTTATGGAATGCATATATGGATAAAATTTTGTCCCTTGATAACCTCCAAAGCAGGGGATGGAACTTAGCAAACTATTGTGTTATGTGCAGGAATGAGAAGGAGACGGTCAACCATCTTTTTGTGCATTGTCCTGTGGCTAACAAGGTTTGGGGTTTTTTCCTTTCTCATCTTCGAGTTTCTTGGGTCTTCCTAGATCATTTCTAGGATTTGCTACTGGGTTGGTGGATTAAAGATATTGATAGAATGCCTCTTATCATTTGGCGTGCTCTCCCTGGCGCCTTTTGTTGGGGTTTATGGAAGGAACAAAATGATCACATCTTTGAGGATTGGGCTCGCTCCGAAGCGGATCTCATTTTATTCATCTACAAAGTTTTGTTTGATTAGGTAGCCATTGGGGTTGATTTTGACAAAATTTCGTGGTATTCAATCTGGTGTGAGGATATGTAGCTTCTGTTGTTGTTGTTGTTTTTTTTTTCTCTTGTTGCTTTTCTTCACTTTGTTTCTTCACCTCCTTGGTGATGTTTCTTGTTCTGTTTCTTTTGTTTGCTTTTTTTCAATAAAGTGCATCCTTTTATCTCTCAAAATATATACACACACACACACACACACACACACACACACACAACAACAACAACAACAAACAGCCTTATATATATATATATATATACTACACTTCCTAGTGAGCTAGAGAATAATTTTCCCACATCCACAGTTTGCCAATAATACAAGAAAACTTACTACCACTTATTCCTTTGGTCAATATGTCAACATGGTCTTCAATTTTTGACGAATGGAGTACAGATACACCCTAATTTCACCTGCTTTTTGATGGAATGGCAATCCACTTCAACATGCCTGGTTTTATTATGCTGGACTGGATTATGGGCAATTCTGATGGCTGCCTTCTTGTCACAATATAGATTCATTGGCTCTTGTATTGGGAATCCCAATTAAACAAAAAGTATTCTCAACCATAAGAGCTCACAAATCATATGTGCCATAGATCGAAATTCTACTTCTGCATTTGATCTTGTGGCAATGGATTGCTTCTTACTCCATGTCACCAAATTATCGGCAACAAAGGTGAATATCCAGAAGTTGATTGTTTATCAGAATTAGAACCACCTCAGTCAGCACTTTATAAGCTTTCACTCAAAAGTGTTCTCGTCCAGCATGTAAAAGACCTTTCCTGGGACATCCCATCAAATACAAAAAATCTTGTAGTCAGCCTTCAAGTGTACTCTTGTGGGAGCATGCAATATATTGGCTGACAACACTGACAACATAGGCATTATGCAGTTTGGTCAAGGATAGGTATATGAGATTTCTCACTAATCGGTGATATCTCCCACCTTGAATGAGACAACCACTCTCAGTTTCTTTGAATATATGATTTTGGTTGATTGGAGTCTCACATAGCTTGCAAACTATTAAGCTTGTAGAAGATCAAGCACATGTTTCTGTTGTTTTTGGGACCTAGCCACTTCAATCCCAAGGGAATATCTTAACTGACCTTTATTCTTGATCTCAAACTCCTGTACCAATCGATTAGAGTCTTCTTTCTTCAATGTTAATGTGTCATCATTGGCAATTACCGCAACATCATCCACATAATGATGGAGGATTGCCAAGAAGATGACAGTAAATGGGCCCAAACGGCAACTAAACAAGTGGTTTTACTGTCAATTAAAAGGGTCCAACAGTAGCTGATTTTATTGGGGATTTAAAGCTCTTTATATGGTTCAATTCAGCTCTCAGGTAGGTTGAAGTAAAAGCCTAATGACTGAAATAAGAGTTAAATATGGGGTTGGCAGCAGTGGTACATCTGCTAAATCTGGGTCAGAAATTTACTCCAAATCTAGTGGTTCGATTCGGTTCAACAGAAGCTTTTTAAGGGACAGAATTTAGCTAAAAAATTGGGGCTTTACTTGGCCCAATCACAAGCGGTTTGAAGGGGACAGAATAGGGTTTCGAACAGGGTAATGTGGACTGATTTCTGGACAGATTGTGTTTAGATCTGGGACTGGTTTTGGGACAAAACAGTGGGTAACATTTGGGTGTTATCAGGGGGGGGGGTAGTTATGGGTATGTATGGACTACCACAAGGTTGATGTCGAGAATTTTATAATCTTTGATTGAAAATCAGGTGGGAGAAACACAGATAAGGGTGACACAGCGTATATGAAGGGGTGTTTGAGTTTCCTGATGGAAAACAGAGAGGGGATTGAGTTTTAAAACTGCCACAGGGTTTAGGGTAGGTTAGGGTGTGTTTTCTCGGAGAAAACTAGAAGGGAGAGGTTAATGGGGTAGCCGCAGGTTACAAGGATGGTGAAAGGGTTTAAAATCATGGACAGGGTTGGTTCTTGGGAATTTTTTCAGGGAAAAAGGTGAGAAGAATGTATGGTTAGGTCTGGTTTCAGGTTTTAGGTCAAGAAATTCCTCAAGATTTGAATCTTGAGTGATTATTGATGCTTCTTGAATCTCTGAATTAATAGCAGCAAATAATTTAAAAGAAAACAGTAGAAATCTTGATAAGCAAGAAGAAACAAAGCAAGAAACAAAGAGAGAAAAGAGGGAGAAGAAGAGAAGAGATGATGCAGCCAATGAGAAGAGATTATTGTACGCCCCACAAGAGAGTCCGATTCAAGATTTTTGAAGATTCCTTAAGTTCAAAGAGTTTAGGGATATTGGGGATGTTTCTAGTTTATTTTAGGGTTATTTTATTTAAATCTATTTAATTGTAGGGTTGTTTTTGGGTCTTATTTTGGGTTTTATTCTAATGTAACTAGGCCTTGGAAAGGAAAATAAATATTGTTCTAAGGATAAATTTTAGTTCTCATAATAAGGATAAATTTTAGTGTCCTAGGTGCAATATTAAAAGTAGGAGTCCTAGTTAATTTAGGAGTCTAGTGGTACAAGTCTATATAAAGAATACTATGGATTTTGTGCACTTAAAATCCGTGCACAATGCATGTGCACGGACACATCAGCGCCGAAAAGTGACAAGCACGCCCCCCAAAAGTGTAAATCACTTTTTGGTGCTGATGTGTCTGCGCCTCTGGTCTGTGTACATGCATTGTGCATGGATTTTGAGTGCACAAAAACCGGGCCCCTTCTCCAAAACCGCTCACATAAGGTGAGTTCTCTTATTCTCTTTTTTTTTTTTTTCTCTATCTTCTAATCTTTTCTTTTTTTCTTCTTTCTTGATCTTGATTAGTAATCTTGCTGTTTTCTTGATCTACTCACATTGTTATTGCAATTTTAGATTAAAGATTTAATAAATAATATTTCTTTACTATAATCTTGAATCTGAAAATTTGCATACAACATTCCCTTATCATCTTCTAATTCTTCACCTTGATTGTCTTAATCTATTACCCTCTATTCCTTCACCTTTTATTGATTCAAGAATTTAATTTTTACAAACCTTTGGTTGAATCTTGAATTCTTAAAATTGTTTTAATTGAATTTCTATTATTTTTTTAATTCAAGAATCATTATTTGCATTCTTAAAAGTGTTTTGCATCATCCCACCATAATCCCATGTTGTAGGAATCCATTCTTTTGGATATCCTACATCAAGAGAGCTCGTGGGTGAGGGAAGAGAGAGTTACAAGTAGAAGGGAGGGAAAAGGGTGAGAAAGAGTACATGTCCAAGACGTGGACAAGATTCAATAATCAAATCTGATTACAACCTATCATCCTTTCTATTTATACTATTGACTCACTCACTATAAAGTTAATTAACCAAATAAAAAAAACTATTGACTCACTAGACTCTTAACAACATTAGGACCCCTACTCCATAACTAACCAAGGCTGTTGACCATCCCTTTTAACACCCAAACAAACTTTTAATAAAATCCCCTAATTACACCTAAGACCCTGAAAAATGCCTTATTACATTAGGCCTGAATAATTCACATTGCCTTTCTTCTGGAAACAGCCCTAAAAATTAAAATAACTCTAAATATACTGACCCTAAAATTTCTGGAAACAACCCCAAAAATGAATGAACCCTATAGAAGTGACCCTAAAACTTTCTTTTGATTCTAGGCCCCTTTCCGGTTGGTTTGGGCTTAGGCCTTCAAAGAGGATATGCTCTTTCCAGCCAATTCAGGGCTACTGCATCAGATAAACAATCATTATAGTTAAACTTTGTGTTTCTGGAAGCATCTTGACTTTTATTGATACATGTGTTCTCAAAATTCTATACACCTATACATGCCTTTTTTTATGATTTATTTGTGTTATTGAAAAATGGCATTTTATTTCCCACTTATTTTGTCTTACTAGAAAATGTTGTGGTTTTCAACACTCATGAGTACCTTATTGCAAATTTATTTCTCCTGTATTTATTTCTCATATTGATTTTGGGAATTATTTGTATGCCTTTTTAATTGCATTCTCTCTTCCAATATTTATACTGCCAGCATTTGTATTTTGTTTTAGCTTTTCATAAATTAACTTCTTGTTTATGTTATGCAGGATGAGGAGTTGGACATCTCTCCAGTTGAGATTGACGATGAATTGGTGATCGAAGATGATGATCTCTCAGAGGATGAAGATGATGACCATGATGAGGTATGTTGTTTAACCATTTCATTTTTCCAGAGTTTCTTAGGTTGAAAAGATGTTGTAAATGCTGAAATTTTCATCTCTTTTTTATCTCACACCCACCCACCCACCCATCCACATATACTCAGATGCAGTTGCTCTTGAATGTCTGCGATATGGAATTATAACATGAAAGCGTATTCATATAAAAAAAGAAGAGAGCGTAACAGTAACACCAGGCAGCAAATCTCCAGGAACCTGCAATATTTTTCTTTTCCAGGGTGTTGGGTAAACGAACTTGAGGAGACATTTTCTTTATGTTTGATATTTTGAAAGCGGGTGTATGAACTGTCACTTAAAGTTGAGGTTTTGCAGAAAGAGTTAGAACAGAACGGATATAGAGTTTATGAAATTAATAGGGGATATAATGTGGTTCATGTGTATCAGTCGCCTCGTTACACAATTTGTCAAAATAGGAATATACATATATGTATAAAGGAGAATAAGAAGAGAATGGAGAAAGAAAATGGAAAATACATTGTAATGGTCGACATCTTCTTGCTCATTAGATGTTGACTGATACATGGTTGAATTTGACCTCAGTTGACTGAAGGAATGCCCTGGGAATTCGCTGCAAATGATGGCAGTGTTGTGTTGGTCAAATTCTGAAATATTTTCTGTTCTGTTACCATGGGCTTTGAAACCGGCAGTGATGGGTTTTCTACCACATGGAGGGCAGACATGAAACCCAGACCATTCGTCTGATAGGGGACTACACTAAAATAGTCACTTGTATGGTGCCCCTGTCCATGTTAGTCCAGACTCCATCATGTTTTGCACGTCTTTCCACAAATGATATTCCCTGAATTTTCTTGATTTTCTCTCTTTTTTTTTTCTTCTAATAAACAAGTTGCCAAAAAAAAAAACCACTTTTTGGCCACATGACAATGATATTTTGACAACATGGAAATAAGGTGATGTGGCAAAGCACATGGATTTATTTTGGGTTGCCACCAATTAAAATTCTGTGTTAACAAAATTTCAAGCTTACTTTGTCTAAACAGGTTATCTCGCCTTTTATATTACTGTTTGTGTGTATTTGTGGATGGGTTGAAGTGTATATTACATTACTTTTTTGTCCTGATGGATTGTGAACCTGTCATGCAGGTGCTTAGGGATGATTCTCTTCCCATTTGCATGCCAGAGAAGGTACATGACGTTAAATTGGGAGATTCAGTTGACGATGGTGCTTCTGTCCCTGCAACAAGTGATAGCCAGGGCAACCCATCTTCTGGTTCTAGCAACAAAGCTGCTATAGTTAGAGGAATGGATTCTACCGAGTTTAGGAGTGGGAGCTCATTCAGTTCAAAGGGTGGAATGTCATTTGCTGCGGCTGCCATGGCTGGGCTTACTTCTGGAAGTGGTAGAGGTATCAGGGGAGGCAGAGATTGCCGAGGAATTTCTCTTGTTTGTAGTTCGAATGATCCCGCTAAGTTAATATTTTCAGCAGGTGGGAAGCAGCTTAATAGGCAATTGACTATATATCAGGCCGTCCAACGCCAGCTTGTGCTGGATGATAATGATAATGAGAGGTATTCTGGGTCTGATTTTCTACCTAGTGATGGAAGCAGGCTGTGGGGTGATATTTATACAATCACATATCAGAAGGCAGACAGCCAAATTGATAGAATTTCAACAGGAGGTTTGACTTCTACTACTATGTCAAAATCTGCCAAAGCCAGTTCTGCTTCTAACTCCAACTCTGATACCCCATGGCATCAAACCTCACTACTAGATAGCATCTTGCAAGGGGAGCTTCCATGTAATCTGGAAAAATCTAATCCTACTTATAACATTTTGTCATTGTTGCGTGTATTGGAGGGTTTGAATCAGTTAGCACCCCGTTTACGAGCCTTGGCAGTGTCAGAAGATTTCTCAGAAGGTAAGATTTCTAGTCTGGATGAGCTGAGTACAACTGGTGTGAAGGTTTCCCCCGAGGAATTCATCAATAGCAAGCTCACCCCCAAATTGGCTCGGCAGATCCAGGATGCCCTAGCACTATGCAGTGGCAGTCTTCCCTCATGGTGTTACCAGTTGACCAAGGCATGCCCATTCTTGTTTCCTTTTGAGACTAGGAGGCAGTACTTTTATTCTACAGCTTTTGGATTGCCTCGTGCATTGCATCGGCTGCAGCAGCAACAGGGTGCTGATGGTCATGGTTCAATGAATGAAAGAGAGGTCCGTGTTGGGAGATTACAGCGCCAGAAGGTTCGTGTCTCCAGAAATCGGATTTTGGATTCTGCTGCAAAAGTTATGGAGATGTATTCTAGTAAAAAATCCGTTCTAGAAGTAGAATATTTTGGTGAGGTAGGCACAGGTTTGGGCCCTACTCTGGAGTTTTATACCCTTTTAAGTCATGATCTACAAAAGGTTGGTCTGGGAATGTGGAGATCCAATTCTTCATCAGAGAATCCTGCAATGGAAGGTGATGGAGATGAACAGAAAAACAGAAAAACTGATGATAACTTAGACACGAAGAAACTTGGGTTGGACTCTGCTGCAGCAGGCACAGATATCATACAAGCTCCTCTTGGGTTGTTCCCTCGCCCATGGCCACCCAATACTGATGCTTCTGATGGTAGCCAGTTTTCTAAAGTGGTTGAATGTTTCCGGCTTGTTGGACGGGTGATGGCAAAAGCTCTTCAAGATGGTCGGCTTTTGGACCTTCCCTTGTCAGTGGCATTTCATAAGCTTGTACTTGGTCAAGTAAGAGAAACTGCTGGGTCTTTATTGAGAGATCAAAGACTTTCTTATTTTCTCTCGAGTCCTTGACTCAAGAATGCCATGGTCCATTGGTTGTTCATTTAAATAGTATTAACTTTCTAGTCCACTGCAGGAGCTTGATTTGCACGATATTCTTTCATTTGATGCCGAGTTTGGAAAGATTCTACAAGAATTGCAAGCCATTGTTCGCCGGAAGGAGTATCTGGAAGCTATGGGTGGTAGCAATCAAAATGTAACTGCTGATTTAGGTTTCCGAGGTGCTCCTATTGAAGAACTTTGTCTGGATTTCACACTTCCTGGCTATCCGGATTATGTTTTAAAATCAGGGGAGGAAAATGTACGGTTATATGCTTTGAATGTCCCTCTAGCTTTAACCTGCCATCTATTTGTTTCAGTGTCATGTTAGGAGCAAGTCCCTAATTATTTGCTATTATCATATTAGGTCGATATTAGCAACTTGGAGGAATACATTTCATTAGTAGTTGCTGCAACAGTCAAGACAGGAATTATGCGGCAAGTGGAAGCATTTAGAGCAGGGTTCAATCAGGCAAGTAACTCATTTGAAGCATCCTTAGTTACTAATTTTGCTTTGCATTTAAGTCAGTAGCCATGTCTACCAGTAGACTTTGTTTCCCCTACAGCCATTTGTCTTGTGTTTCTGATTTGTGTTGAAATCTTGATCTTCTACC
Source organism: Platanus orientalis (assembly GCA_025762735.1). Lineage (NCBI taxonomy): Eukaryota > Viridiplantae > Streptophyta > Magnoliopsida > Proteales > Platanaceae > Platanus > Platanus orientalis. Next base: position 2,697 of record JAOXJP010228050.1, on the reverse strand, counting down.
TTTTGGGCCCACCACCTCATCTTCAAGTGTGTGGTTCTTATTTGGTGTTTATACAATAAATGTTTTTGTTCCTGTTCTGCTTGGCATCTCTGTGATCGCTCCATGAAAATACTTTTTATATTCGTTTGAAATTTCTTTCTTGTTTCCACCTTCGCTTGTTTGGCCCCTATCTGCATTATATGCGGAACTTATTCTTGTTCTCTGTGACAATCAGGTCTTCGACATCTCGTCTCTGCAAATATTTTCTCCTCATGAACTAGACTACTTGCTTTGTGGCCGTAGAGAATTATGGGAGGTAACCTGCTCTATTCTGTTATGTATATTTTACAATTAATCATGATTGGAAACTCTTATTGTTCATTACGGGATTAAATAACCTCTTGTTTTACATAGGCCGAGACGTTGGTTGATCATATAAAATTCGATCATGGATACACAGCCAAGAGCCCAGTTATTGTTAACGTATGCATCTTTCCTACTAAAGGACAAATTTTCAAACCAAGTTTATCCTCACTGCTCACCTTGTTCACATGGTTTCTTGTTTGTGATGTCAATAGTTACTAGAGATAATGGGAGAATTAACACCTGAGCAGCAGCGTGCCTTCTGTCAGTTTGTAACTGGTGCTCCCAGGCTCCCACCGGGTGGTCTGGCTGTGTTGAATCCAAAGCTGACCATTGTGAGAAAGGTTTGTTACATAAAACTCGTCAGCTGATGCATAGTTTGTCATCTGTTTACAAATTTTTAATAATGTTTGTGTTTGATTTCAGCATTCTTCAACCATAACAAACACTGCATCAAATGGGGGGACTGCTCCTTCCGAATCAGCTGACGATGATTTGCCCAGTGTCATGACTTGTGCTAATTATCTCAAGCTTCCTCCTTATTCAACCAAGGTACTACAACTCATTAAAATGAGGGGGGAATATCATCCTTCCAAGTCTTCATTATGAACTTTTCCTGCACCTTCTGATTTTGACAACTTTTTTTTTTTTTCTTTATTGGCACAACAGGAAATCATGTATAAGAAACTACTATATGCAATCAGTGAAGGGCAAGGATCCTTTGACTTGTCCTGAGCTCCCTTGGACTAACCAACTGATTGATTGGTATGAGATTATATCGCAACCCTTTATAGGCTCAAATGCCAGCTTATGTGTTAGCCTGTTTTGATGTTAATAAGTATAAGTAGGCAGTCGGATGTCTTTCCAGCGCCTTTCTTAAAGGCATTGCCGAGATCGGTTTTTATTCCTTTGTGAGCCATGTCAGTTGGCATCTTCTCGTCGGGGCAGCAGGAAGGGTAGGTTTATGTCTGTTATTTTTTTCCTTTTTTTGTCGTCCCTTTATTATCCCCTTTGCTTCTGTAAATTCTCTTAAGTCATCATGAACAGTAACCTACCAGCTCAAATTATCCTTCTTCCTTTTTCTGCCTCGAGATTTCCTTCTCAATTCTTGAAATAACAAGTATTAGTTTCGTAATCTCTGTCAAATGTGAGCCTGGTTGGGCTTCACTGATTGGAGAGGAAAAACTTCAAAGAGGGAAAATTACAGAGCTCTGTATGCTACTAATGCCTGTAAATAAGGCGGAACTCTTATATTTTTTTTTTACTTATTGGTTTCCCTTTTGTTATTAATTTTCTACCGGTATCATATATATAAAATGTATGGACGGACAAAAATGGGAAAAGAAATTTACATTGTTTCATTGTGGTGAAGCTTTTATCACTTCCCTTACTTTTCTTTAAATCTCTGTTATGGATTGTAATTCATACAACTCTGACTTACAGTTTGTGGCCATTCTACTGAATCCAATAGTATTGGGAAGAAAAAGGAAATTCAAATCACAGATCACTAGAATTTAGCAAATGAACCTGGGTCTGTCTGTCTCTAGAATCCAGGAGATTACTGTTGTCAACTTATGAAAGGTTGCATTGAGTTACCAATATTTGTAAAAAGCGTCAAAGCCTCGTGAGGGTAGCATTTCTGTGATATTTTGAGAGTTAAAGACTTACTGTGAATCATCTTAGTCATCCTTTTAGCAGAATTATAATTATACCCTTAATAGAAAAATGGTTGAAAAATATAGGACATTTCCAATCAGGTTAGCGTGTAGTGATTTTAGAAGCATAAGGGATGGACGCTAATAAATAAGAAAATCGGGATGATAGAAACAAGGATGCCAAAACATGGGGGGCGTGGGTATAAAATGTTCGAAAGAAAGTACCATAGATATCAGTTTTTACTAAGTTTTTTATTGGGAAAGGATCTGCTACACCCAAAACAGATCCTCCATGTCCCCACGCCACAGGTGGCACGTGATTGTTTTTTGAATTTGGTGCTTCTTTTAAATTGGGAGTACATGTTCATTTGAACCCTTTTACGGTTTTTACTTTGTAAACCCCATTTTGGCCGTTGAAGACTCTTGGAAGCAGAAACCAAGGCTGAGTTGGGTAACTCTCCCGAATTTCATCTCTCAATTCTTTATTTTTGATTCTATCAAGAATGCATTCTTTGGAGTGAATTCCAGAATAAGAAACATGTTTGGTTCAGTAGAAAAGAGAAATTGAAAAAAAATTGAAATCTTGATGAAAATAATGAAAATGTTTAAAGATGATGATAAAGATGTAATAGGATGAGCGAAGAAAAAAAAAACGAGAATCGGGAGTAGGAATCAGAGAAGCTACTTTTTTCAGCTTCCA
>JAOXJP010228048.1:0-11192 GCA_025762735.1 Platanus orientalis | reverse complement strand
CTACACGGCAGCGGTTTGTGTCCATGGATGTTACATTTCATGAAACTATCCCATTTTTCTCTCCTCCCCATTCTCCTCAGGGGGAGTTGTCTCCAGCTATGTCTTCCCCTTTTCCTCTTCATGTTCCCGCTTTTATTTTTTATTCAGGTGCTCGTGATGAAGGGGAGAGGGTACTCTAGGTTCATTCGGGTCAAGAAGAAGAGTGCCCCCACAGATGCTCCTCTTATTCCCCACCAAGATGTCTCTTCGGATCTACCTCCTGATCCAGATAATTCTTCCTTCCTTTCTGAAACTGACATTCCTATTGCAGTTCGAAAGGGTGTCAGATCTTATGTGAAATATCATTTGGCTAACTTTGTGTCATATCGGTCATTATCTCCGTCCTACCATAGTTTTGCTCTTGCTTTGTCCTCTATGTCTGTGTCTTGCAGTGTTGCAGAAGTCCTTTCTCAACCACTTTAAAAAACTGCTATGCAGGAGGAAATGACTGCTCTTGAAAATAATGGCACTTGGGATCTGGTTGATCTTCCTCACAATAAGGTTCTTGTTGAGTGTAAATGGATTTACACGGTTAAGTTGAAACCCGATGGCTCTTTCGATCGTTATAAGACTCGTTTAGTTGTCAAGGGCTACACCTAAACCTATGGAATTGATTACCAAGAGACGTTAGCACTAGTGGCCAAGTTAAATTATATTCGGGTACTTCTCTCTGTTGCAGCTAACAAGGGGTGGCCCTTTCACCAATTTGATGTCAAGAATGCTTTCCTACATGATGATCTGGTTGAGGTGTACATGACGCTTCCACCGAGTTTATTTCCTTCCTCAACTAAAAGGAAGCTGTGCCGGTTGAAGAATGCTCTCTATAGTCTCAAGCAATCCCCTCGGGCTTGGTTTGAACGTTTCCGTCTTGTTGTTCTTCAGTTTGGATATTGTCAGAGCCAAGTTGATCATGCTTTGTTCCTCAAGCGTACTGGTGGTGATCGTCTTACTGCCTTAATTGTTTATGTGGATGACATTATTGTCACGGCTAATGATCCTTCTAAGATCTCTCAGTTAAAACTGCAGTTGACACAGGAGTTTGAAATTAAAGATTTGGGGCCTCTACACTATTTTCTGGGTATCGAAGTAGCTCGGTCCAAGAAGGGTATTTTTGTTTCCCAGCGGAAGTATACTCTAGATCTTCTAACTGGAACTGGTCTGATAGCTTGCAAGCCCATTGATACTCCTATTGAGCCTAATCATCGTTTTACTACAAATGTTGGTGACAGACTCATTGATGCTGGCAGGTATCAACGTCTTGTCGGTCGTCTTATTTATCTTACTATTACCAGACCAGACATTACTTATACGGTCAGTGTTGTGAGTCAGTTTATGCATGCCCCTACTACTGTGCATCTTGATACCATGTATCGTATTCCCCGTTATCTCAAGAATAGCCCTAGTGCTAGTCTTTTATACTCTCGCAAGTCCACCTTGTGTATTGAAGGGTATACTGATGCCGATTGGGCTAGTTCTATCACTGATCGTCGCTTTACTTCTGGTTATTACACTTTTGTGGGTGGTAACCTTGTTACTTAGAGAAGCAAGAAACAGTCTATCGTTGCCCGCTCTAGTGCTAAGGTTGAATTCCGTTCTATGGCTCACAGTGTTTGTGAGATTTTGTGGTTAAGTCTTCTTCTCTCTGAGCTTGGGTTTCCTGCCACATCTCCTATCCGCCTCTATTGTGATAACAAGGCTGCCATTAGCTTTGCCCACAACCCAGTGCAACATGATTGCACCAAGCACAATGAAGTTGATCATCATTTTATCTGAGAAAAACTTCTTACTGGCATCATTTGTATTCCGTTCGTAAAAACCGGTAATCAATTTCTTGATGTATTTACGAAAGGTCTTAACAGTGACTTTTTTACTTCATTACTTCGCAAGCTGGGTCTCTTTGATATCTACCATCCAGCTTGAGGGAGAGTGTAGGCATATATATATGGGTATAAGGGTATTTTTGTAACCCTAGTAAATAAATAAAAAGATCGTATGGAGTAGGGTAAGAGAATACTATTCTTCTCCATTCATTTTCTTCTTCTTCTTGTCTTTTTACTTTCATAATCTAACTCATCTTCAAACTATACAAACCAACTACGGCTTATCCTTTTCCTATTGTTTTTCTCCTCGAATACACCTTCAACTCTTTCTCCCCCTTGTCACTAACAACACTTAGACCACCACCGTAATCAAAGAAGTGTGAACAAACCGGAACAAGCTGGGAAAACCCAGAAGACATCTCTTCTCCACCAATATTCTCCCCTTAAAAAGAAGTCTTCTGGGTAAAAAAGAAAGGGATGTTCTCAAAAAAGGTAACATCCTTAGATACAAGATATCTCCTAGTACCAGGATGATAGCAATTATACCCATTTTGAGTGGCAGCATATCCAAGAAAGATGCACCTAAGTGCTTTGGGTTCCAATTTAATACGATTAGATTTAGGGATATGAACAAAGCATATGCATCCAAAGATCTTTAGAGAAAGCAGAAACAGAGATGAAGAGGGTGAAAGGAGTTCAAGAGGAGTTTTATACTAAATAACTCGAGAAGGCATGCGATTCATTAAGAAAACCACAGTCTGTAAAGCCTCAGACCAGAAAGTCTTTGAAACATTCATGGTAAACATGAGTGCCCTCGTGATTTCAAATAAGTGACGATTTTTCCTTTCAACTACACCGTTTTAATTAGGTGTGCCTGGACATGTAGCCTAGTGAACAATACCAGACTCATCAAAGAAATAAGAAAGACCACCAAAAATATATTCTCCCCCATTATTTGAACAAAAGGTATGGATTTTTGCATCAAACTGCGTGGAGACCATATGAACAAATGACTTAACAGAAGAGAAGACATCAATTTTTGTTTTCAATAAATAAACCCACATGGTTCTACTATAGTCATCAACAAATGTAACAAAGTAACAGAAACCAAACAGAGACACTGTAGAGGAAGGTCCCCAAACATCAGAATGCACAATATTAAAAGGAACCAAACTTATTTTATTACTAATGGGGTAAACAGTGCGACAATGTTTCGTAAGTGCACAAGGTTCACAATGCAACTGAGAAGACGAACGAAATAACTGAAGCAATATTTTCTTAAGTAAAGCAAATGAAAGATGGTCTAATCTATTGTGCCATTGCATTAAGTCTTCAGTATTGCTCTTATTGAAACTCCGCATCAAAGTATACACTTGTTGGACTGGTGAAGCAACTGAAGATTGCATATCCAACAAGTACAAGCCGTCTCTCTCAAACCCCCAGTCAATCATCCTCCTCGTCTCCAAGTCCTGAAAAACACAATGAGAGGGAAAAAAGGTAACATTGTAGTTAAGGGATTTTGTGACTAATAGACAAGAAATTGAGAGAAAAATTGGGAACATGAAAAACAAAGGATAAATGCATGGAGGAACTAGCAATGATGTCTCCTGCACTAGCAATGGATGAATAAGATTCATCAGCAAAACAAACCTTATCCCTCCCTGAACACACATGATAAGTAGAAAATAAAGACAACATACCAGTCATGTGATGGGACACTCCAGAATCTATGACTCAGGAGTTGGAAGGAGTAGAAAGAGAAGCATTAAGAGTAGATGCAGAGGTACCTAAGTGAGCAAATGTAGAGGTAGACTCTGCAAGAGGGGGATCTAAAGAGGACACAAATCGACGAAATGCCTCAATCTCCTCACGAGACAAGATCCCATCAGATGTAGGAGTAGGAGGAACATGAGATGCTCATGAATCCAAAGAAGGTACTGAAGTGGCTGAATGAGTACTGGAGTGGCTATTACCAAAATGACCTCTGCCTCTTCCCCTAGGAAAAGAACGACTTTAGAAATTTGGAGAGCAACCATGAAGAACCCAGCATATATCTTTGGTGTGTCTACTACGCCCACAATGTTCACATTTAAGTTTATCACGGTCATAAAAAACACTACCAAATCTATCACCTTGACCACGACGCCCCAGTGACCACCGCACTGGGAAGATGAAACCTGGGTTGATTGCTCTATCTGAGAAGGCTAAGTCATCATACAATGTCTCTTTTCTTTACAGTTGAGATAGACATACACTTCATTCCTGGATAGAAGGGGATCTTTGCCAAGAATGTTGACTCGCAATTGTTCATACTCTAAATTTAGACTAGCCAACAACTCATAAATCCGGAACTCCTTAACATGTTGGGCATATACGGTAATATCTTCCTTACATTTTGACATGAATGTAAGGTAGTGATCCATCTCTTCCCACATTTTTTTAAGAGAAGAATAATATGCTGCTAAAGGAAGATCTCCTTACTATAATTAAGAAATACTTTGTTTCAGTTCATACACCTTTGCAGTATTACCCATTTCTGAATAAGTCTCATCAATGGAGTCTCAAATCTACCTCCCAATTTTAAGAAGCAAAAAGTGATGATTGATCTCTGGCTTCATGGAGTGAAGAAACCAAGACATAACCGTGGTGGCGTTCTCAGTTTTCCACTTTCGGTACTTTGGATCAGTAACACATGGAATAACTATATCATTTAAGTATATATGCTTCTTTATCCCTACCACTGATATAGAGAAGTGTTGATTAATTAGTCCCATTAAACTTTACGGTTGTAATCATCGCATTAGGGACTTTAAAGGAATTGTTACAGCCACTAGTATCAACACCCCTCAAAGGATTAAAAACTTCACTTTCTTCATGCATTTTCTTAAAGCAACACCTGCACTGAAGCCTAGCATAGGCACACAGCCACCCAACAAGTACGATTCCAAAAAAAACCACCCAAGTATAGGTCTTCACTGCCTGTAGGTTCACTCCGACACACAAAGACAGGTAAGAATAGTCTGTGGTATCATGCACCACCAAATACAAGGTTGGACAAGCTTCAACGATGAGCCTAGGAGCCCAAATCAGCACCGGAGCACTTCAAAGGGTTAATCAAGACACCCAACATACTTGAACAATCACTATCAACAAGAAAACCAATTTTCAACATGATCCGAGGGGTAGACATAATTTTCGGAATAAAAAATCACCAAAAAAGGGTAAAATAACCTCAAGTAGTAATACTAGGGGACGAAAGCATTCACAGACACTTTGTTTCTTTACTACATCACATCAAACCACTTTTGAATGATCCCCCACAAAAAAACGACCCAACCACTTAGGATCAACCTCTAGAAAAACTCCTAGGCTAAACAGATCAATCAGTCTTCCCAGATCTAGGATTTTTCATTTTTTCCAAAAAAAAATTTGAAAAACAAGTTTTTGATCAGCAAAAATGATCAAAAAACATGATAAATCATTCTGAACCAAACCCTAACCTTTTTGGGTTCTGACGTCGTACAGGACCTGCTGACATCAGCATATGGCCTGCCAATGTCAACAGTGTTCTTCACTGCTCTTTGTCATCGGTCAGTCCCAGATCGACTCTCCTTTGGCTCTAATACCAACTTGGAATAGTAGATGTGATGCAGTTATAGTTTGGATGCATGCAAGAGCAAGAGAAAGAGAGGAGAGACAATGAGAAGAATCATGTGCTAGTCTTAATTCTCTAACCAAACATTAAACTTGATTTATATATGTAGGTATAGTTGATATACCATATACGGTATGTATGCAATACATAAGAGACGTAAATACCATTAATACTTTTATAGTAAACTAGCAGTTTAAGAATTTATAATTTGGTTTCTTGTTATTTTCATGACTTTGTGAGCCTATTATAGGGCTACACGTTTTATATTGGTATAATGGAATTAATAAAAATTTTGGTTGGTTTTTGCTCTCCATGAGTGAAACTCTTCTTCTTAAGTTTTTGGTGCCTAAACTTGAATCCATGGATGGTGATGTCCAATGGCTTGTGAGATAGGTGATTACCCACACATAAGTACTCTTATCTTCATCTGCATCTTATCTTCTTCTTCTCTTTCTTTTCTTCTTTATTTTTTTCTGGACTTTTATCCCATTAAAGCTTGTTGTCTCCATGTCCAGCAACCCTAATCCCATCTCCATCTTATTCCACTTTCACTAAACCATTCCATACCTTCACCCTAATCAGCCAGCCATCCCTACCATTCATTCCTTTGCTTCCCCTTTCGATATCATACCCTAAATATTTTTACCAAAACCTAAACTCCATTACAACCACTTGTCCACCCTAAATGACAGTTCTTTTCTTTAAAAATCCTATCACATCTAAACCCTTTTTGCTGCCAAATTTTTCCAGCACCCATATCTTTGCTATACTATTAATTTCCATAAGGTTATCCGATCCCACACTCTGGCTAGCTTAAAACCACTTTTTCATGGTGTTTCACACAACTAAAACCCATTATGCCTATACAAGTGGCTACATGAGAATAACCTTCCTTCTATTTTATAAATCCCAATTAGAATAATTATCTCCAAGGCTTTCTACAGCACTGGAATTGATGACTTTGCTCATGATTTGAAGCCATCACTCAGTTCTTTATTTGGGTACAATCGGCTGTGTGAAAGTGGTGTGCTTACAAGGTGTTTGAGTTAATGTCTAACTGTGGCTGAAGTGAATTATATGATGTGATTGGTTACTTCTTGATGGGAATCCATTACATTAGGAGCTGATTACTTTCCTATTGCTGCTGTACAAATTTTCATAGGTGTTCTTGGGTTGTACTGCACGCCAACCCCAAACAATCCAAAGCCCCAATTTGACTCTGAATAAATCGTGACCCATAGTCAGACATCCACCACATGTGCGATCATGGGGCACTCACAAGAACTATACAAAAATATTAAACCTAAAATTACCCTACATAATCCCATCAGGTTGTTTCTCATATTCTGCGTTACGTTTACTTTTCGAAAGACCACGGACTGTAGTATTTCCATCAAAATGTCTTTTGGCGTTCTTTATGTAAGGTTCTTCATACCAACACTCTCAAGGTGGCAAAAATAGTGCGGCTTGTGTATCAAGCATGCCTTCTAAATCTCTTCCTACCATCACTCTCAGGATGACAGGAATGACTAGGCACATGTATCACTCACCTCACAAAATGAGATGGGATTTTCACCAAAAAATTAGCAAAGATTTATGCATCTGTCATTCTGCCAAATGGACATAATCCCCTGCCACCCAACAACCACACACAAGGGGACTCAGCCCATGTATCACTCGCCTCACAATATCAGTAAGGCTTTTCACCAAATAATTAGCAAAGATTATCACTCTCATTCTATGTGTACCAAAGGGACTCAACTCTCACACCCAGACCAACATATTATCAAACATAGTCCCTAGCCTTGAGGCCCATTCGTGAGGCACTAACACATGTGAAGATCTTTCTCCTCTCTATACTTTTTCATTAATCTCCTAAACAAGAAGATAGATTTGTCTGTTGATCTCCCTGGCATAAATCAAAACTGATTTTTGATACTCTAGTTTCATGTCTTAGTCTGAGGGCTATAGGGTCAATCACCTCCCAAAGTTCCATATAATGGCTCATAAGCTTGAAACTGTGATTATTGGTGCAACCTTAAATCTGTACATAGGAAAATCTGACAATTTTCCTCCATTCATCCAGCATTTCCTTACCACACCATAGTTATGAAATATAAAATTCCTATTATGGTGTCCAAAAACCAAAAATTCCAGCACCTAGCTGTTACAAATTTCTCATTCTAGTTTTCTTCTAAAACCATGTTGCGACTTCCTGTCCCTTATTATCACTTGCTGGATACTTGACCCCAACCATTACTTAAAGGTTTGATAAAATCAACACCATAAGTAACGATGATGTACACAAGCTCCTTCATTTAAAGTGCCTTAAGATTTTTTGTGTGAAGGTCACCAAAAGCTCACTATATTAGAATTCTGCAAGCTAATTTCAGAGCTTAATAAAGTAATGCTTCTTATAAGCCATTCTAAAGCTTCTCCTTATCAGATTGTACCAGTCCTTAAGAAATTGGAATAACTCAGTTCAGGGTTTAGTATGACATGGTGTTAGTTTCATTTTCAGTTAGACAAGTAATGTTTCTGTGTAACAACCAGTTTCATAGGTGTCTGGTAGGAAGTCAGGAAAGAAGCATCAACACTAAATAATAAACAGATATGACAAATATAACATATAAAGATCCTGATCAGAAACATGGCACAGGAACATGAAAATCAAATCAAATATTCCAAGCAACAAAGAAAAGGTTTATAATAAATAGTATTTTGGCTATGCAGCTTATGAGCTGAAAAATGAAAAGAGAAAGAAATAGTTCATGTGTTGACAGAAAGGCAAACCTGTGTTGGTCTCAGAGACCCAGAAGAAGAAAATCCACGCCTTAATTTTATGCCATTCCCTCTTAAAGCAATGATATTTGAAAAACCAGACGCATTGAAAATCATCCAAGCCTCCCAAGTATCATCTTCCCCGGTGAAAAGAGCATGCAAACCCTGTATCCACAGAATCGAGATGATTTTAGATATCCAAACATTAAGTAATCAGAGAAATGGACCTCCCATCATCACAAAGTGCAATATAAATACATACTTGGGTAGAACCTTGTAAATCTACTCGAGCTGCAAAAAGACCCGATGGTTGAAATGTCCTCCGATGCCAAACCTGGACTCAATAGGAATTCCAACATCATCTACAATTCTCATCACTCAAAAACAATGATAAGAATGGATTCCTACAATTTGTTCACACTCAAACCTATTTAGATGTTCATCAATAAGAATATTGATTTGTAGTCGTTATAAGCACAAGAAGCTATTTCAGTTACTCAGACTAAAGGTAATGAGGTCACATTAGTGTTGCAACTTTGAAACTGCGCATTAGGTTGTCTGATTCCCAAGCCTAAATGATGGTGTAGCACCAGGTGGACAGCTAGTAAAGCTTTTTCCCTACCCTATACATGAACCCTGGCTCAATGTTCAAATTCATACTACCTTGTAGATATGACCCTAGAAAAAGGGGAATAGTGGAACAGCATTCATGTCCCAAACCCTAAGTAGTCAGCTGAGTCGGGGGTGATGATGCATGAGGTTGACCAGTACAGGATTTATGGGACAATTCTTATCCTCAATTCAACAAGATGGATCATGCCAATAGCACTACAGAATGAAGCAAAACAAATCACACGAATCTATATTCATGTAGGTTAGATTATCTATAAACTTAAGGTTCCATATATAATTAGGTAGGTTTGATGCATTCATATATGAACACCGAAAGAATACCAAAAAAAAATATGGAAGCAATCTACTAAAGGAATATGTGATTTCAAGAAAAACAAGTCTATGATCCCTTGTGTCCCTAAGTACCTGGCATCGATATGCAATCTCCAACTGCTCAGCAACATCTTCACGCAGTGGAAGCCAATCAAGACCACCTTTCTGAGCAAACCAGTGGCCTCTTAAAACACGTCGATTTTCTCCATTCCAGTAAACAGGAAAACAGTGTCTCCTAGATAAATCTACCTGCAGTACCCCATGAATTTGGTTTCATAAAGTATTCTTTTGAGATTGCCAAAAAAAAATGCAGAATCTAACTCACCAAGATTTAAAATGTGCACTCAAATTTTAAAAATTAGTGTGTGGTATTTTTACTATGAGTGATTTACATATTAAAGAAAATGTAAACCATAAAATTTGTGCTCACAAAAATGAACAGATGTGAACCAATTTCTTCACCAATATCCTTTTCTCACATCTAACTAAAACAACACACATTGAAGAAAATGTAAACCATCAAATTTGTCTTCACAAAAATGAACAGATGTGAGCCAATATCCTTTTCTCATATCTAACTACAACAACATTTATCCATGCTTCATATGGGACTATCGAAAAATGCAAGGGCTTCAACTAATTTTTAATTACTACAAAGGCATGCAAAGTAAGTGAAAAATTCTGTACACTACAAATGAATCAACCTGTTGCCTATAGAAGAGGAAAAAAAGCAGCAGTTCAATCCTCACATTTAACATATAGAAAGATCTTGAAAATGGGCTGATGTGGAACAAGAAACATAAAAGTTCCAATTTGATAGGCTTACTCAGGGGTATTTTGGGTATTCTATGTTTAATGTCTTTGTATGGCAATAATTTTTAATTTTGTCAGGATTAGGTTAATCTAGGTTAGTTTCTTGTCAATCAATTTAGGGAGATTTTATTTATTTCCAAATAGAATAGGTTTTATTTATTTTTTCATAAAGTGAAAATCCTATTTCCATCACTTAGCTTTAGGCCTTGTTTTGGGAAGTCAAAACTTATCCCTTTGGGTTGATTTTGGTGTCATTTGAAAGGTCTTTCAGTTACCTTTCCTACAAGACCATGATCTTGAGATTCTTATGTGATTGAGAAATGTTATGGCCAAAATACTAGCAGGCTATTACTTGGTGATGGGATTTAATTATTTTAGAGTAATGATTTTTGGGGAAGTCTAGTTAGTAGGATTTGGAACGACTAGCATGTAAAAGCTATATACTGTATATTCTTTGGAAGTCAAAATGATGAAGTGATTATTGATAATTGAATGAAATTTCAAGGCCTACAACTGCTTTGTTCTGTGGTGTAACTCTATAATTTTGAAGGTATGATGCTTTCAAGCCTAAGGTGTAACTCCTAGGTTCAAGTTCAACTAGTATGACTCCAAGTGGTATCTTCTTCTCTTTCTCTGTTATTTTTATTTTCTGTAACTTTATTTTTACTGCAAATTCTCTATTAAAGCTCCAGATCATCCTACATCAGGGGCTTTTCTACAAACTAAACTAATCCCCAAGGAAAAACGGGGATGGAAGAGAGAGAGGAGATGATTTTCTTCCTTTCTTTTCTCTTTTTTTTTTTAACTTTTCTTTTTCATACTTACTAATAATTTTCTTCCAAAAAGGAAGCTGAAAAGCACCTAAAATATGATGGTCTAGTGACTCTAGTTACTTCTTGTTTTGCTGGAGACTTAGCATGTCCTTGGCACTTCAAGTATAAGCGTATAGAAAATCAATATGTTTACTAGGGGTGGGCATGGGCCGGACCAGCCCGAGCCCGGCCCAAACTTTTACATATATAGTATGTATGTATTATATATAATATATTAAGTATTTAAAATTTATCAATATTACATAGCTTAGTTGATAAAAATGTTTTTTTTTACAAAAAGTATTAGGTTCAAGTCCTAGTGAAATC
>JAOXJP010228047.1:0-25178 GCA_025762735.1 Platanus orientalis | reverse complement strand
CATCAGGGGGCTGACACATCAGTGCCAAAAAGTGAGTTTCACTTTTTGGGGCTGCCTATCACTTTTCAATGCCAATGTGTCCACCCCTGATGCCATTCTAATACATCAGGAAAAGCTGATTTCCGTACCTAATCTTTTCCAGACTAAAGTACATTTAGAGGGAGTTTAAGAAAGATTTGGATCTTGTCCAGCCTCCCTATGGCCTGTTAGTACCTGTCTAGCCTAATAGGTTGACACATGACCGGAAAAACAAGTACTGAAACCACCAATTTTGCTGGCCTTGGTTTTTTTGGTGTCAGGCTGACCAGTTAGACCAAACAGGTTTTAGCAGGCCATAAGAAGGTCATACAGGATTGTTGGCATGCGAATTTTTGTAGAAATTATTAAAATACCCCGTGAAGGAGAACTATCATGAGTGATGAACAGCATCCAGCAAAGGGGAACCATTGCAAAGGATGAACAGTACCTCATGAGGAACATATACCTTGCGAAGGTCAGCATCTTGTGGGCAATGAATAGTACCACCTTGTGGCAATGAATAGTACCACCTTGTGAAGAGCATTTACTTAGTGAAGAACACCTATTTGCAAGTGGTGAACACGGCCTCGCAAAGAAATACAAAAGTAATGTTTCATGACACATATCCCGAGGGAAAGTAGGAAGCATGGTTATTCCAAATCCCGACACGTCTAGAAACTATTACACTCGTAAGAGATTCTGCCAAATAGATAAAATCTTGAAAAATATATAGAATCAATTAGTGAGAGTTTTACTCTAAATGGGCTCTTTTATATCCACAAAATCCCTTAAATCAAGGGATTAAGATGGAGTTCAATGTAGAATCCTATCAAGAAAGGATTTGACTAACGACAAAATATCTTCTAAATCAACAAAGAATAGCCATGTCAACATCTTTCATGTAGAGTCAAGGCATCATTATGTCCATCATACCTCTACAATGCACAATGAAGAAGACACAAGCTAGTAAATGCGAAGTTAGTTCTCAAGCTAGGTAAGATTCAAATCTATAAAAAAAAAAAAAAAAAAGAGAATGCAAAAGTCCTTGTATTCTGTGCTCCACGATATCATCTATATATTCCATTATTTATATTTTATGCAGTCTTGTTTTATAAGTCGTGTAATAATTAGGAAATCAGAAGTTTGTCATTAACGATTGTAATTAACAAGTCTCTTTTAAATATTTGGAGTGAGAGTCCCCACACATAAAATAATAAACCAACTCTTGAAAAGTTGGGAGTTTGAATACTTTGAGTTTTATACGTTCTTTTGAGAACTACATGAAATTCAGTGTTACAAGGATCCAAATCCATTTAAGAAAGAGGGACAAGACTAAGAAAAAAAAGTTGTTTCTTATTTCAAGCAAATGTTATATTTTTCTTCAGTCTAGATCCTCTTTTACAAAAGCACGAGAGGGAAGTATCATCCATTAGGGAGGATGCGACACATGGAGGGAAAAAATTAGATTAAAACTATTGAAAATTGTCTTGAATATACATGTCAGTTGATGTGTTGATTTGTGCGACACCAAGATCCAATAAATGTTCTTATTTGGAAGTTTTAGTACTTTGTGTTTTGGAGACTCTTAAGCAACTTTAGAAACTAGGGTTTTTGTAGGTCTCGATAAAGAGACGTCTTGTGGTTTTTTGTAGCTGCGGCAGATTATGGGAAGAGAGATACTTGGTGAGAGGCAAGAATGTATTGGGTGTTGGAGAGTTTTTCTTTGGATTTTCCTTAGGGTTTCACCTTTAATGTTAGGAACTCACCATTTTGCCTTTTGTACTCTCTTTGTTATCTGTTTTAGTGAAAGTTATTTATCGTCTTCACTCATGGATGTAGGCAATCTTGCCAAACCACATTAAACTTTGTGTGATTTTTCATTGTTGTTTACTATTTTCTTGCATTGTTTCACATGCATTACATACCTGAATATGATCCGTGTTTTGTTTCATAATGTTGTTTTGTCACAACAAATTGGTACCAGAGCCAAAGCTTGCTACGGGCTGGTGTTGAGGATTGCCTATATATAGAGCACAAGGTCCTTTTGGGTTATCAGTCGTTGGTTGTTGTTGCCGGTTGAAGATTCTTTATTTTGGAGATTTTGTGATGGCGATTACAAAGTTCAAGGTTCAACAGAAAGAATAGTTTTGGGTATTTGGGAACACAATTTAAGGTGGAAGAGTTGTGACTTATGCACCATATTCAGGTATACTATATACGTAATCATGACATAGGTGAATGAGTCACATTTGTGTAAGAGGTTTGGCAGATTTAGACAAGTAGAATGGTTTACTCTATGGTGAGAAGTTTGGGTTTTGTGAGCATTGTGCTCATAGAAAGCAACGTACAAGTGTTACTTTTAGTGATTCTATTTTGCTGCATCTAAGCAAATAGGTTATGGAAGACGGAGATTTATTTATTCAGCTAGAGGTGGAATTGGAGTGTGGTACTCTTATTTCATTAGGACTTGAGGATGTTGTTTCAAACCCTATTCAGGTTCTGAAAGTTCAGGAATAACATGGTGTTGTGCCCAACTTGGACATTAGTCTTCTAGTCAAAGTCGGTTTTGAAGACATGGTTGTATATGCATGTAATGTTGAGGAATTAGTAGATATGTCAACAACGCCGGGTTTGGTGATTGAGTTTAAAAGTAGCTTGGATTGTATCAGTTTGAAAGAAAACTGAGTGTGTACCCTTCGGGGTTTAGTGGAGAAGATGATCAATGATCTTCGTTCAGTTTGGTTTGGTGGAATCCAAACCAAGGTGGAGATTCTTGAAAAATGTCTTGAATATACATGGCAGTTGTCGTGTTGATCTATGTGACATTAAGAGCCAAGAAACATTCTTATTTGGAAGTTATAGAATTTCGTTTTTGGGGGGCTCTTAAACCACTTTAGAAACTAGGGTTTTTTGTAGGTCTCTACAAAGAGACATCTTGTGGCTCTTTGTGGCCGCAACATATTGTGGGAAGAGAGAGACTTTGGTGAGAGGCAAAAATTTATTTGGTGTTAGAGAGTTCTTCTTTGGGTTTTTCCTTAGGGTTTCACCTTAGATGTTCAGAACTCGTCATTGTGCGTTTTATATTCTTCTTTGTTCTCTATTTTAGTGAAAGTTATTGATCATCTTCGCCCATGGATGTAATCAATCTTACCAAACCACGTTAAACTTTGTGTGATTGTTCTTTGTTGTTTATTAGTTTCTCGCATTGTTTCACGTGCATTGTATACTTGAATCCGATCCATATTTTGTTCCACTGTGTTGTTCTGCCACAATGAAAACTATCTAACTTTTCTCATCGCGTGTTGATCATCCTTGATCCAAAGTCCTTTTTTCTCTTTTTCTTTTTTTTTTCCGATTTTTACATTTGTATAGTTTCCTATTTGCATTCACATGTAGTTGTTATTAGATAGGACTGTTTGATTCTCTTCAATTTTTAGGGTTAGAGATATAAAAAAATACAATTACTTAAATACCTCTAGGCTTCATTAGAATCTGCCTTTGCTATTATTATTATTATTATTATTATGAAAAAATATCACATTGCCTCTTTTGGACTAAAGAAAAAGTTTCTGGTCTTTATTTATTGGGATTACAACGCTGATTGAAATCCTCCCATGCCGCTGCCTTTGGGGACCTCACCCCGTCGGCAAGGAAGCCTGTCTTTCCAATGGTTTGACCCCGTGGCCTCCCCTTAGATTTGGAGTGGTGCCGCGGCCATTCTTCAAAGAAGCCATTCCATAATTCAATATCATCATAATACCATATCTCTCTCTTTCTCTCTCTCTCTACCATAGACTCTAGATCTCCAAGATAGTGACAATAAACCGGCCACGCACATCACTATATTTCTTTTGTCAAAAATGGGTGTGTAAGTCGTGATCCTTTTAGACTTCTGTGCTGCCAACCTTGCAAGATCGCCTATATCCAATATGACTGTACATATCGAAATCATTTGCAGTTGAAGAACCTTCAACTCTCTGTGGGCTCGTCTGAGATTTGTCGGTCGCCTTTTAGTCAGCTACGCCTACGTGCAATCTTTTCAGCATTATGTTTAAAATTCAGAGTTCAGCCAGAGACCCCAACCAACCGGTCTGCTGAACCGGGTTAAACCAATAACATCAACTGATGTCAAAGAGAAGATAAAAAATGAAATCTTCAATGTAGATGTTGTCAGCAGTTTAACCAGCTTGGCCCACTGGTTCATGGGTTCAATCTTGTATTCAACGCATCTCCAAGTTCAGTTTCGAACCCACCCACTCAAGGCCCCATTTTTTGGTCCCACCAGTAGTCTAGTAGACGAATTGAACCATCGATGCAACATTGTTAATTAGCCCAACGATTGGACAAGTCGGAGGTCTCAGTATCTTCTCCAGTCCATAGATTTATCTGTTGCTGCAAGAGATGGATATGTACATCAAAAAGTGAAAATCACCGTCCAAAAAGGTAATTTTCACTTCTGCACCCATAGATAAATATGTGGTGAGGGGAGGATCTTGCCTCAAGTTGGAGTATTGATATGATACATGGGTTCAGCTCGGTTCCATCAGGTTCCCAATTCGCTCCCATGAAAATTGTACCACAGACCTGGCTCCGAACCCTTCTTCACCTACCATTAACTAACTACTGATGCTTGCTTACCAAAATGAAAACGAGTTAAATAGCATTATTCACCAAGATAGTTCACTGGACCTGCCTGCATGTTGTGGAGGTTAGAACCCTTTAAAAGAAAATGATCCATTTTTTTTTTAATGGATAGCGTGTTAAAAAAAAAGGGGGAAAAACCAAGTACATCGACCGAAAAGGTTGACAAACCGGAAAAGAGAAGCAAGAACTAATACACCTCCCAACAGGAGAACACTACCCCAATGTGAGTCAATGTGAAAAATACAAGAATGTCAATCAATTATAAGATCATTGATAAGCAAACCCTAAATTTTTTTTAAAGCCATAGCCCGTGAAGAAATTTCAAACATAATAGAATGTCAATCTCTTATAAATCGCCCACAAAATACCTTGAAGGATGGCCATCCAAAACTTCTTGCTTCTAGAGAAATCGATTGAATTCGCCATTGCCAAAGGAGCTCTAGGGGGTGTTAGGCATGACCTAGTGGAGAGAGAATCAAGATAGAAAACGGTTTCATATACCATATAAGAAAGAGCAATGAAGCAAAATATGAGCACTAGATTTCCCGTCTTCTATACAAAGGACACATATATGCAGGGAGAGCACCATATAAGGGCACCTCTTTTAATGAAGAGTCATGGTGTTTGTAACACCAAATTTCAAGCCTGTGATATGAGATGAAATTCATTGGACAACTGTTTTTAGAGGCTAGTTTATTATTTTATATGTGAGGAACTAAAGTTTCAAGTCTGGCAGACTTGTTAATTACAACCATTTAACACAACCAACCTCTGATTATCTTTAAGTTGTTTGGCTTGTATCATGAGACAAAGTTGTAGAAATATGGAAAAGAGAATAGGAGAAGAAGAGATGATATATTTATATATGAAATTATATTTGCTTGTACATTGACAAGTTTACCTATCCACAATCTAGATCTTCATTGAGCTTCCTGCTATGGTATCTTCTTCAAGGAGATAACAAAGGTGTAATGGACGTGCCTTTTCTTTTGGAAGAGAAGTAACTTGCAAACCTGTAGCTTGCCTTTGTAGCAAATCTTCAAACTCTTTCTTATTCCTCCTCTATCTTTTTCTGTATATTCTCTGTCTGTCCCCCTTTCTACATGCATATTGGTATTTATAGGCCACAAAAATGAGTTTAGAGAATAGTCCTCATTTAAGAAGAACTTTATTTCTTCCATATCATTTCTGTTGGGATAGGATTCTTCAAATCTTATCCCAAAGATTTAGGTGATTCTTCTATGCAAAAATTTATCTCATTCCATCTTTTTGGTAGTTAAGGGACTCACAAGAGTCATGGCTATCCAAAATAACCATCTTAGAAAGAGATAAACCCATATTTCAGTTTTTGGTTTCTGCAGTGCGTAAGTGTGAATAGTCCATTCGTGCACACTTTTAGGGTGAAAGTGAATACTTGAAATCCCTTTATTGTAGGCGAATGAGGATTCAATTTTCCATTTGTCAAAATCAGAGTGTGGAAAATGTTATATCATATTGATATTCGCGCGTACTTTTGGGTTTCTATAGTTGCCTCATCAAAAAATGCATTGCAAGTGCAATAAGGAGACGATACATTTTTTAAGGCAAAAATAATGACATTCAATTATTCTTATCGATATCCTTTCTTTATTTGTTCTCTGGACTTGTCAAATCCCTTGTATTTTGACAAATATACCTCCATGAGTATAAGTCTCATTGTCTTCCTCAGCTCATCTTCCTTCAAAATTCATTCACAACAGAGTTTCTAAGACGTCTAGACTTCGTAAGTCTTTCTTCGTTCTCTTTTTCTTTCTTTTTGGATGATCATCTGTCATATGATGAATTTTGCAAAAGGATATCAGTTTCTTTTTCAGCCAAACACTTTTTTCGTGGCTTTGATTTCTTGGTTCTGATTCTTTTCTTCTTCTTTCCTTCCGTATGGGGAAGAGGAGAATCTGTGTTTAAGTCTTGGAAAGGTCTCAGAACAGGATTCCAAATTTCACCTTCCCTTTTTTTTTCTTCTTGATTCACAATTTGGCTACCTTCTCTGAGATGATTATCATCTCTAGTGGCTCATTCGCGACCTCCTGGTTCATCCAGTGAGTTATCTGGTTGAGTGGGTTGTGAATGACTTCTCCTTGCTCTCATTCGCGAGTTAAGATTCATTCATCTTATGTGTGTGAATGTAATTTTAAATCCTTATTCGCCCATATTTTGTTTCATTCGCAGGCATGTTTTGATACTGAAGAAATTTTTATTTCCCTTATTCTTTTTAGGTAATGGCACCCAAACAAAAATCTTCAAGCATAAGCAGGGGTGAATCTTCTGCCCCTCCTAATATTCATCCCAGGAGGATGAAACTTAGGTCTTGGACCAACCCAAGGTCTACTCGCACAACAAGACCAAGTCGTAGCCCTACAACAAGACTGGGTTACCTTCATGATCTGGTACCGATTGTAATTGACTCCTCAGATTCAGAGGACACTGTTTTATACCAGAGCCTAATTCTTCATCAGAGACCAAATCTTCATCAGAGCTTAAGCCTATCCCTATCTCAGAACTTGCTCCTGCATCAGGTTTTTGTCTTTAGTAAGAGTATTTGGGTCATTTTAAATTTTGACTCCTTTTCTCATTGTGCAGAACTTTCCTTTGAATACGAAGAGGTCTTGCCACTATGGGACTATAGTGAAGTGGAATTAGAGGACTTTTGTGACAACACAAGGCAGTCACTTAGAGCTTAGACTTGTCTTCTATGAGATCTCACCGAGATGGATCCTATAGTGATTGTATTACCATGTACTCGGGCCAAAGCCTTGTCTTGCTTGGATGATGTGGAGATGTACTTTAAGAATGCTGGGATCAAAAGGACTGTGGAATCTCTCTTGAACTCTTTTATGCCATAGCGTAGGCCGAGGAGACGTTAAGGCTTGTTCAACCTTCTCCCAATCTTGAAGCCCTCATTAAAGAATCAGAGGAAAAGATAATTGACTTAAATCAGAACCATGCAAAAGCAATTCATCTAGAGAGCTTTGTGAGTGCAGAATTGACGATGTTAGTGAAGCGTTTCCATTATATTAAGGCAGAATATGCATACCTTTGGCATCAGATGAATGGTTACTATGCTATCTTGGAAGATAGTGAGGGTGTTATTGAGCATAAAGAACAACTGATTGCTCGAGCCATAGCTATCTTGACTAACAAAAAAGAAAGTGAAAATGATGAAACCCTCCCCAAAGAAGTGGTTAAGCAGGTTGATGCTGATGTCATCCTTCAATAACAGACTCCTATCTCCGAAGCACTCCGAGACAAGCTTAGGGCTTTTATTTGATCTTCCTTATCGTGAAAGATATATATATATTTTTTTTCTTTTAAGTCATGAGAAACCATTTTTCCTTTCAGATTTATGAATGAACTATCTTTCTTTTCGTATCTTTATTTTCTTTGTGCTTCATATCTTATTCAAGTTTGCTTACTTTATATAAGCAAAAATCAGAGTTAGTAGGTCTTCCCATGTTTGTGGATG
Organism: Platanus orientalis; assembly: GCA_025762735.1. Classification (NCBI taxonomy): domain Eukaryota; kingdom Viridiplantae; phylum Streptophyta; class Magnoliopsida; order Proteales; family Platanaceae; genus Platanus; species Platanus orientalis. Next base: position 17,014 of record JAOXJP010228047.1, on the reverse strand, counting down.
TTGCATTCTTTACAGAATCCATGTTTTCATAAAGTCTAAGTTGATAGACTTCTGCTTAGACCACCTTTTGTCTCTTAAAGACTAAACATGTTGCTCAGAGAAGACAAGACTCCCAACTAACCCATTTTTGCTATCTTGGAAAATTTTGAAATTGAATAGTGGCGAATGAAAATTTATTTTATCATTCGCCACAAATTTCGTGGAAAATGAGGAATAAAATCGTCATTCGCTGGTGATAATGTGGGCGAATGTAATTTTATTTTCTCATTCGCACATTCTCGTTCAAAGCTGCGTTCTTCGAGGAGCAATGATAACTGACGGTGCACGCCTCTTCGATTACCTTCCCATTGCACCTGGTGAATGAAAGGACTACCTTGCCCTTGTGAACAGGCGCATTCTTTCAAATTCCTTGTAGTCTGATGAAATTACCCCTGTAGGTATAGAAGCCTTTTCTTCATCTTCCTCAACTATCTAAGACTAAAATTTGGAATCCGCCATTATCAAACGCTTAAAGCTTTCAACCCTTACCCTTTTTGCATTCAATCTTTGACTTCAAACCTCCCAACATTTTCTTTTGTCCTGGTAACCATATTAACACCATTCTTGGCCATTTCAGACCGTGAAAAACCCCTCTGTGTGAACCTTTTCTTTCTTGAACCCGAAACCCTTCTTTTGGTTCTAGGTGAGTTTTAGGCCTTCAAAATTCAAGTCCAGTAAGTTAGGAAGTTTTGTATGGCTAAGACGAGCCTTTTGGCAAAATTTTAGTTTGTTTTGTGAAGAATTGAGGCTCTTAGGCTATTCGGGAATTTCAATCTTCATCTCAAGTGACGGCAAGGTTTTTGGCGACCATTCACTGCCTTAAAGGTAGCTTGAGTGGTTATGAAACAATCTCCCAGTGTTCACTCACAGGCTTAGGCATCTTCATTCATGTTCTCCTTGCCCATCGAGATGTTGGGCACGAATGTATAATCATTTTCTCATTCGCCGCCAAGAGTACTGTAAGAACTCACATAAGCGTGCGCGAATATGAATTTCATGTCTCATTCATGCACAAAAATGCTCAGTCATACTATTTCTTGAACTTTCTTTATTTACCCTCTAACTTCAATTTTTCTTTTCTTTGTAGAGTGATGGCTCCCAAGAGAAAACTTTTATATGATAGTGAATGCCATGAGAGCCTCTTTTCTCCAATTCATCAAACACACAAATGGGTCCATAGTCGAAGCCTGTTTGACCCAAAGTTTCTTGATCCAATAACAAACCACTCACCAAGCCCTCTTAAGTATATTAGACATGTCTGCAAGGGTTGGTGTCATCTGGATGATCGGGCCCGTTGAGACAATTCGGTATGTGATACACTACTTCCCTCCATTGAAGAAGGAGAGACTCTTAAAGACTCAACCACCAATGATTTTAGGAGTCTAATTCAAAAGATTCACTTGGGAGAAGCAGCATGGGTTGGTTGATCCTATAGAGGATGTTCTTCCTTCTCAGCTAGAGGAAGGAAGTGGGAAGCTCTGATTGAGCACTGCCTCAACAATTACTGCATAAAGATAGACGTTGTCTGGATGGCCGAGTTATTGTGTGGTTCCACTGGCAGCTTTGATAAGCATCATGCAATGGTAGTAGAAGCAATCTCAAGGTGGTGCCCTAACATCAACACCTTTTTATGTCAATATGAGAATTCGTTGGCGTGAGCCACTTATGTTTTGAGGGGAGACTAATGGAAGAATACATCCCCTTTAATGCTCACTTCGAGATGTTTTCCACCATGTGTCGAAGGTTATTCCAAATATTTTATGAGTTTAATGACATAAATATTTCATACGGCAACTGGCTTGGCCACATTTTTCAAGGTTCTGTAGGCATGTCCGCTAGGGGTAAACCTTTACCATGGACCAAGAATAACATCCGACAAAGCTTCAATCTTGACAGCCCCGCATTCCTGGCCGGAGTATATGCAGCTTTTCTGAGTGGATGGGCTCTCCCAAGCAACGTGGGTGAGCTTATTCGTCCTGGCATGTTCATTGTTGCCGCTAATCTCACCGATAGGAGACACATGAATTTAGCTGTTCTTAGTCTCTACTACTTATATAGTGGTTTGAGAGACATTATAGAAGTGGGCCTCTAAGAAGGTAGATTTAGGGAGAAGTTGGTGTACCTTCCCCTTAAATATTTTTGTGCGTGGTAGGGATTGCACTTCCCTTCCATTTACTAAAGGGGAGAGAGAAATCTTCATAGCATCACGTACATCAACACCTTAAAGCATCAAAGAGCAGAGATGGTGTTACGCCCTGTTGTGTTATTTTGTTTTACCTAGAAGCTCATCCTCATCTCGGATCACTTATTTGATAATCAGACCCTAATAGATGATGGGTTGTTGTCGGGAGAAGCCTGGACGTACTTTTACACTCTCAAAAGTGGTGAGCTAGCCTGGAGAAGGGACAATCATTTTCATGTGGAGGCATATAACCCTCATAGATTCACTCGTCAGTTCTCTTGTTTTCAAGGACTTGTCTCCCTTCCTACCCTCACAAAAATAGTGGGTAAGGCAACCACCCTAGAGAGGATCCAGGAGGTATATCTATTCTTCGTGAGGTCCGGCACAAGCAACCGGGCGATTATACCTGAAGAGATGGCTGAGCAAGATAATCTCCAGTTTAACTACCGTTATGCCAAGTGGTGGTACAACTCGTTATTTTCTGTTATAAGATATAATGAAGATGGGGCCAACTCTAATGTCATTTTTTATAAAGGTAATGGCACCGTAATAATGGCTGACAAGACGTGCAATAAAACTTTAGCCTAAAAAACATCGGTTGTCCAATGGCCTAAGAGGTCCACTAAACTACCTAGGGGGCAACAAACAGATACGGAGGTGATTCCACTATCCCCTTCAGCCACTAAAGAAGAAGAAGAAGAAGAATAGTCACACAAACCCAAGAGGAAAAGAAGTGTAAGAAGCAAATCCCACGGGAGAAAACCTCAACGTATCCCATCCCCTGATTAGGCAAGAGGGCCTAAGCGTATGCCTCCCATTCATGAAGATGATTTTAAAGATATCAAGGGTTATCCCATCAAAGAACCCCGGCAAACAACAGAAGGGGTAGAATGACATGGAATCCCCTTTACTAGAGAATTTGTGGCAGGGGGTGAGACCCTTAAGGATTGAGTGCAGCTAGCCAACATATTACCTATGATACAAAAGCAAGGCTTGGTGCAACCTTTCAACCATCCCTCCTGTATTTCCACCGAAGGAAGGGTTGCACTCGAGAGCCATGATGAATGAGATACTACTCATGCTAAGCCTGGAGCGCCTAGAAGATCAAGAGAGCCGTCAGGTATTCAACATTATGCCTTTCATCGTCAATTATATGGCGTTTGTAGCATGATTCGATAAGAGATGGCAACTTTATGGGAGCATGGGGCGATAATGCAAGATTTAATCGTCACCATGAACTGTTATGACTTAGAAGGTCATTTTTTGGACTACGTCTTTAAGAAGGTGACTGGTATCACAAGGGAACTCTAAGCATATATTCCTACTAGCCAAGAAATCTCTTCAATGACCAACGACTCGCTGCCCGATTTTATAGAGAATATCAAGAAGGAGTTGGCGACTACGGGGAGGAGCCTACCCTTTGTTACATCTAAATCTGCTCATGAAACTGTGAAGAAATGTTTAGGACAAGATGAGGCATTTCATTTTGCCATCAAGTGTTCTCTTGCCACCGACCAGCCTATTCATTTTAGTGATGAGTCTATTAATGCAGCAGAAGTAGCAGCTCAAGTCTAGCAATCCTTAGCTACATCATGTGAGACAACCAAAGAATAGCCCTATGTCCCTTTCAAGGGAAAGGGTGTAGTCAAAGATGTTGAGCTTCTGAGCGCTATCGATGAAGGGACCTCTTCGAGTGTTCGGGAAGTTGGTGGGTCTTCCTGTACACCTTTTGAGCAAGAGTCGTGGAACCTTCCTTCACCAACACCTATTGAGGAGCATGCCTAGGTATACTTATGACTTTAGTGTATTTACCATTTCGAGTTCCTTTATTCTCAAGATTATTTGCTAGCAGGTCTTCACAGGAGAGCTAGCTAAGTCAATACCTTTTGAGGTGCAAAGAATAACCATTGATGAGAGTGATCCTTAGGTGACCGAAACAGAGGAACATTGTGTCCCCGAGCCTGATTTGGTGACCAAACCGGTGGCTAAGGTTCATCCTGTCATCACTCTTAAGGAATAAAGAGACCTAGTTGAATCAGTGTTAAACTTTAAGGGAGCAAATGTGAACTCCTCGCAAGACTCTAAGGGGTTCATGGGCCTTTAGATCCCACTTGACAACCTATAGGATGTGGTCACGTCCAACATGGGGGATCTAGTAGATTATGAGAACTTTGAGAAGGATGATCAAAGATGGACTGATGGCTCTGTGAAAAGAGGTTAGTTGGCTAATGAATTGGAATACATTGGGGAGGGTCCTAATGGATCACTTATGATAATCATTAAGGCAAGTGATAAAGTAATTAAGGCCATTGGTGAGGAAATCTCTATCAAGGGTGACCCTTCTGACTCTATTAGTGTAAGGATGTCTAAGGCACGTGACCCTCCTAAAGCCAATGAATATTAGGATAGGATTATTAATGAGGTTGGTGAACCTATGGCCACGTCTACTGACGATGCCCTTACTGCTCCATCCACTTCATATGTTGAGGAGGATGATATTGCAGTCAATGAGACATCAATTGCGAGGGCAACTCCAGAAGAGGGCCTAGTCCAAAAGGAGCTGACAACTAACATGAATCCTCCAGAATCATCTATAGCTGATGAGGGCCATTCTTAGGATGAAATAATCCCTGAGAAAGGTATATACGTATGCTATTCCTTTCTACATTATCTATGCCCTTCGTTTCTGTGTTCTCATGTGTTGAACTTCTCTTTTGTTTCCAATCCAGCTGTTGAGGAGATGTTTCCTGTGAGATAAGACTCTGTAGAGATTCCTCCCATAGGTCATGGTAAGCTTTCCTCCTTGTTGTAAGACACATTCTTATACACCCTTTTTGACACTTCTCTTTTACTTATGCAGACGAGATCGTGAGCATCGCTATTGCCATCAAACGTTCTTCTAAGATTGCCTCAGCGTGAGTGATCCATTAAGAGATGCTTGAGTTAATGGCAGCCTTAACACCTTCATCTCCTGACCTTGCGAGTACCAGAAGCGAGGTGTTGGAGGCTTTTGCCGAAGATGTAGAGACCTACATTCATAATGATGAATTTTAATAAGGGGTGGAAATGTATTTTGCGTCTTTGGTTAGGCAATCAATGTTAGCATCAGAGCTTGCAAACATCGAAAGTAATACTAAAACCTAGGCCAACCTAGATGCTATGGAGGCTGAGAGGAAGACCTTGATGGAGAAGCTAGACCAAGTCTATGATTCGGTGATCAGCATTAATTAATGACTTAGCTGGTGCCTAGGAGGAGCTGGCGAGGGTGCAAGCTTGAATTGTAAGTCTCATAGCATCCCAGGAGGCAAAAGTAGTAGAAGGGAGCACTCTTGAGTTGAGGATTTCTTTAGTTTCTTCTACCAGAAACTACCTTCATGAGGAGTTTGCCAAGCGAGGTGATTAGATTCGGTCCTCTAACTTTAGAAGAGAATTTGTGTAAAGGTCTTTTTCTGCCTTCCCAAAATGATATGTTAGGGAAGGATGTAAAAAAAATTTTATCAATGAAAGAAAAGATAGAACTCTATCCTTTATTGTCTTGTATTTTCTTTGTCTCTTTCTCTCCTCTTATTTCTTTACCCAGCATTATGAGAGCCAGGCATAATTAACTTTTACAGAAGTTGAATATGATTGAAACATTATGGGTGTCAGTATGTGGTTGACATTATGAGAGTCGGGTATGGTTGACGTTATAAGAGTCAAGTATGTAGTCTACATTGTAGGGTCGAATATGGTTGACATTATGAGAGTCAAATATATATATATATGATGGGCATTATGAGAGTCAGATGTTATCGACATTATGAGAGTCAGGGTGGATTGACTTTATAAGGGTCGAGTCTGATTAACCCTTGGTATTGTAAGAGCCAAACATGACTGACTTTATAAGAGTAAAGAATCGAAGGTCACATTCATGTGCATTTCTTTCCCTACATGAATCAGATATGCTGCCTTTACAGGAGGTGTTGTGGCATTTTTCAGAGGTGACATACAGGGCATTTTCCAATGTCATCACTAAACGGTCACCTTGTAAAGGGTGCTTGAAGCGACTTGCGTTGAATCGACACAACAGGATGGATTCATTGTCTTTCTTTTCTTTTCAAGGCGCTCTTTTCTGAAAAGTTATGACTGCTCATGTTTATAAATAAGAGGGTTATGCCCACTACCCTTCTCATTCCTTAGGCTTTTGAAAACACTATTTATTCTTGTGTCGTGGACGTGGCTCCCAAAAGAAAAATTGTCAATGTTCCTGAGGTTGGAGAACCGTCTAGGTCACACATGAAGCAAGATGAGTCCTCCTCGACTAAGAGGGAGAGTTCCGAGCCTTTATTTGACCATAGTACTCTTTAAGTCCCTTGTTAATTCTTCATTCAATCTTTTTAATTCTCATGGTCTGATACTGCTGATTTCTTTTACAGATGTAATAAAGACGCCTGCAGTTGAAGAGATGGAGGCACGAATTACTGAGGCTCGCCAAGAGCGTGATGCACTGATCAGGTGTTTGGTTGGCCTATCTACTGAAGATGTAGAAACTTCTTTCGTCCGTCAAGAAATTTTGGACACACTGGACCGTATAAAGGCCTGTGTGTACAATTCCGAGTTCAAGGGCACCGTGATGTGTCTTCTTGATGCTTTATTCAAACTTTGCGAAGAAAAAGACATCAAGATTTTAAAAGGTCCAAAGTATGACATTCGCCTACGTCTTCAAGAGGAGGAGATCTAAATGGCGAACTTAACTTCCCAGCATACTTGGGTATTAAGCGAGATCGGACCACTAATGAGGGATGCCAACGACTTGATAGCACAAATGGGGCATTAAAGGAGCGCTTCAATAAAGTTATGAATTTCCTAGAAACTTGTAAGAGGTTCGTCGATCATGTGGGTAATTCCATTCACTGGACCATTTATATAGTGGACCATTGTAAAGGCGATTTGATGAGTCGAGAGAACGATCGATGTGATAGAATCTCTAGAGGGGCTATTTATAACCTGAACGCAACATAGTCTGATGTCAATGCAGTGAATGACGCTCTTGAGGTGAACGCATAAGTTTTACCTTTATTGGGTGCTAAACTCCTGGGTTTCAACAGTCTTGACTCAGTAAGAGACTGAGAGTAGTGTAGGGAAATAGGGCGGAGTGCCCTTTGTTGTAGCATCATCTTATATTAATAAAAAAAATTAATTTTTATCAAAATTTATGTGCCTTCCAAGTTTTGCAAGTTATATTTTTATATGTTCCCCTTCCCCCTTTGAGAAATGTATCATGTAGTTATAGAACGGAATGATATGATTGTTAAAGAAAGAATGTAGAGTGGGTGATGATGGGGTTGAGCCTGTCTTGTTATGGTAGGCTGCCTACGTACCCTAGAGCAAGATCAAGCCTGGTTGTAGTTCGATTATGGAATTTTGGGCATTATGTCCCTTTTTTGCCCCTAATGGTTGCCTACTAGGACTGAGGTTTGCTTAATTTTCACATTGCATTGTCATTGTTGGTTTTCAATGTGATCAAGGAGGATTTGATCTTGTTGTTAATAGATTGTTTTGTTCGTGGTGCCCATACGGGTTTTTGCCACACCCTTTTCATCACGCATAAAACATATGTTTCCCTTTTTTTCCCTTAGGATCCCTTAACCTAAGACTGGGGGTTGCCTCCTTTTTGCAACCCATTACCATTGCTGGTTTTTAATAAGATTAGAAATTTTTTTTGGTGGTTGCATCCAAGGAAAATAGAAACCTGGACTGCCTATGTACTTCTATATGACAGGATCAAACCGACGTAGTTACTTGAAGACCATCATGAGTCGTTCTAAGGGTAAGATTTCTTCAAGAATCTGGCATTAGTGACTGGGAGGATTTAGTTTCCCTCCACATCATGCAACAAGTATGTGCCATTAGGATAGGCTTTTTCGATGGCATATGGACCATCCCATTTAGAGGTGAATTTACCCTCTTTTCTCCTTGTGCGATCCAGTGGTGATCTGGCAAGAAGGACGAGCTCACCCTTGGTAAACAAGCAAAGATTAACTTTCTTACTGTAAGCCCTAGCCATGCGTGTGGTAAGCCTAGATTCATCAAAAGTTTTGAGAGGCGAATTTTGGCAGCTTTTGCTTCCATCAAGCCATGTTGTATTACCACCCTTAAAGATGGGACATGGATTTCAATAGGAAGAACTGCCTTGGCACCGAACACTAGGGAATATGGGGTTGCTTGTGTGGGTGTACGAAAAGTAGTACGATATGCCCAAAGTGCTTTCGATAAGCACTCATGCTAGTCATTCTTATGCCTAGCCACCATTTTCTTGATGATCTTGCAAAGGGTTTTGTTGAAAGCCTCCGCTAAGCCATTAGCTTGGGGATGATATCGTGAAGAGTGCTCCAGGTTAATATTGTACTTTGCCATGAGTCGATATAGGGGTGAACTCATGAATGGCTGACCATTGTTTGTAATTATGTGGTCAGGGATGCCGAACCTATATATGAGGTAGGCTTTGACAAACCAGACAATGTTAAAAGCTTTAATCTCTCTTAGAGCAACAACCTCTGCCCACTTTGAGAAGTAATCTATAGTGGCCAGAATGTAACGATGTCCTTTGGCAGAAGTCGGGGTAATGGATCCCACTATGTTCATCTCCCATTTGGAAATGACTATGAGCAAGAGGTGGTGTGTAGTGGTTTGGTAGGCACATGGCCGTAACCACTGTGTAATTGACAAACACGACATCTTTTAGTATATTCGATACAATCAACCACCATTGTTGACCTATAATACCCAAGCCTTTTTAGCTGGTATTGGAGCTTAGGGCCACTCTGACGTCCGCTGCACACTCCGGCATGCACTTCATTCATCACAGTGCTAGCCTCATCGACTGATAGACAATGAAACAATATGTCATCGAGTGACCTCCTATATAGTTGATTACCTTGTAGAGTAAATTGAGTGGCGCGTCGTCTTATTTCTGCATGCTTGACAGGGTCAGACGGCTCCGTTCTATCCATGAGGTGTTGGATTAATGACTCGCACCAATCTTCCCCGTCTATGGTTGGTTTACCGTTTACACCCTGTGCGTCAAACTTGGATAGTTCGGTGTTGCAAACAAGGATAACATCTTCTTCTATAAGCGAGGCCAATAGGGACACGACTCTTCTTTCTCTAATGTGGATGACGAGGTAATCGTCCCTTGGATGTGTTAGAGATGTTGCCAAGCTAGCAAGTGTATCAGCTTGCCTGTTATGATCCCTTCTGACATGTTGTATTTGCAAGCGCCTAAACAGCTTTTCCAAGTCTCTAACCCTTTGAAAATAAGGCGTTAAGCTCAGCTTTTTGATACGGTAGAGACTGTTTATTTGACGAATGATGAGCTCTGAATCTCCATAGACCATGAGATCATCTATAGGGATTTCCAAGGCCAGTTCGAGGCTTGCAATCAATGCCTCATATTCAGTCTCATTGTTTGAACACTCCTCTATCAGTGTAAGGGAGTGCATGATGATGTCATTGTCTGAGGTGATAAAAACGATCCTGACCCCTGAAGACTTGTTTGAATTATCCCCTGGGGTAACCGAAGGGCCCTAGGATGCTCCATTAAAGAACATTTCCCAATATTTCTTTATCTAGACTTGCATGACATTCTCATCTAGCAATTCCATTTGAAGGGGTGAGTTGTTAGGTACGGGATTCACAACTAAAAACATCTGCTAGTGCTTGTCCTTTAATTGCGTGTTGTGGAACATACTGAATGTCAAATTCGGAGAGAAGGACAATCCATTTAGTGATGCGCCCTTGTATAGAGGGACAACTCATGATAAACTTTAATGGGTTTTCCCTTGATATAAGGTGTACCAAAGTGGTGAAGAGATAATGTCTCAACTTTTGTAGTGTGAACACCAAAGTTAAACAAATCTTTTCAATAGGAGAATAGTTTAACTCAGCGCCAACCATTGTCTTGTTGAGGTAACATAAAGCATGTTCCTTACCCTCCTTGTTTTGTTAGGCTAACAAGGCCCCAAGAGACGATTCTATAGCCGCCACATATAGCAATAATGGCCTACCCGGTGTCGGATTCATAAGCACTGGTGGATTCAACAGGTATTGTTTTATACTGTCAAAAGCATTTTGATAGGCTTGATCCCATATAAAATGAACTCCCTTCTTCATTAAGCGTGAGAAGGGCTGGCATCTTCTAGAAAGGTTTGAAATGAATCTCCTAATGTAAGCAAGTTTCTCATGTAATTTCTTAAGTTTAGAGATGTTTCTTGGTGTTGGCATTTCTATTATGGCTATAATTTTCTTAGGATCTATCTCGATTCCCCTATGTATAACAATAAATTTGAGGAACCGCCTTGACAAGACACCGAAAGCACATTTAAGAGGATTCATCTTCAGTTTATAATGACGAAGCCATTGAAATACCTAGTCTAGATCAGCGATGTGATGTTGCCTGAGTTTTGTCTTCACAACCAAATCATCAACATAGCGCTCTACCGCATCATGTAACAGGTCCTCGAATATGTAGGTCATTGCCCTCTGGTAGGTGGCGCCAGCATTTTTTAAACCGAAGGGCATGACCCTGTAATAAAATATCCCAATCGGCATACTAAACGCAGTAGCCTCTTCATCCTCTAGAGCCATTTGGATTTGATTATATCTTGAGTAACTGTCCATGAAAGAGAAAGCTTCATACCCTGTGGTGGCGTCTACCAATAGCTTTGTGAGTGGTAGAGGGAAATTTTCTTTTGGACAAGCACTATTAAGATCCCTACAATCAATGCATACCCTGATCTGACCATTCTTTTTCTACACTGACACGATATTAGCGAGCCATTTTGGGTATCAAACCTCACGAATGAACAAGGCTTTGAGCAACTTTTCTACTTCACCCTATTTTTGTCGGCGATGTCATGTCCAGCTTTAAGGGGGTATTGTTTGATAAGCCACTAAGATTGGTCGATGGCGAGGCGATGGACAACTACATTGGGCTCTAGTCCTGACATTTCAGAGTAATTCCAAAAGAACACATCCCAGTTATGTCGTAAAAACTCTAGGTCTTGTGTTTGTTCTTCTGAGGAAAGACGTGCACTGATGAAAGTAGGATAGAAGTCTTCTTCCATTCTTAGGTTGACCTCAATCAGGTCGTCTACTGTTGCTTGACCTCCATCTTTAAGTTCTAGAGGAGCAGGCATTACTGACTCTATGATGAAATCTTTAGAGGATGATAGATGTATGTCTGCAAACAAGCATTCGAAGGGGGCGTCTTCTAGTAGGTTAATCCCATGTGCTATTACTGCATGTGAAGAAACTTTTAGCTTTATGGTTTCCTACCCAGCCCTCTTGTGTCATCTTTATTTTTAGAATGGACTAGTTATTCAAACTGTTCGGTCAGAACATCCTTACCTTTATAAGAGTTCTTCCATTTTCCTTATTGGTTGAAACCAGAGTTCTGGAGCAGTTAAGGAGCCAGTTTCATATGTGGCAACAAACCATCTGGGTCTTTGAGTTCTCGCTCGGATGTAGGTCCTGAATAGTTAGTGGGCCGGGCAGGGCCTTCAGGTAGGAAGATGGAGGATGTTCGATAAGGATCGACCCATGCTCCTGACAAATGTGCTAGTGGGAGGACAAAATCTATGCTACTGAATCTGGTAACAATTTAGGTTTGTCCATGACCATTTTAATGCCATGTTTTAACTTGAGCTTCCAAAGTTTAGATATACTTTCGTTGTTCTTAGCTGGCAGTTCCTGGGGATCAACCTTTTGATAATATGTAGCATCGGCAAAGTAAGCATCTTCCATTTGGAAGGGATTATTATCATTAATTATGGTGCTCTGGGCATCTTTTCTAGGGGTATTTGATGCACTAGTGATATGTTGAGGGGACCACCTCGAACTTATGCATCCATGGCTGACCTATAAGGGTATTGTAAGCAGTAATGGCATCGATTATATAGAAGGTGATCCAATCTTCTAAATGGCCGAACTTGGTCCTCAACTTCACAGACTCGAGAGGATTATTCATTCTGATTGAAACCTTGGATGATAAGCGTACTTGGCTTGAGTTGAGATGGATCTATTCCCAGATAGTCCAGGGTCTTAGCAGAAAGTATGTTGACTACTAAACCACCATCGATCATCACTCTTGACACAGGTTGATTATCAATCAAACCGGTAATGAATTACGATCTATTATGGTGAGGGTCATCATAATACCTATCAGTGTCTTCAAAAGTGACTATAGGCATACATAATCCTTCCCTTATTGCGGTTTGCCACAAAACACAGGTGATCTCATTGTTTGCTGTAAACTCGTCTAGGTGAGTTAGTGCATAGACCATAGAAGCCCTGAGTTCTGGTGACTTATGAAGAGCATCATAGACAGTTAGTAATGATGGGATCTTCTTAAGGTGCACCATCACATCATAAGGAATGGAGCTTTATATCTTCTTAATAGCTTTACTATGTTCAGCTTCCATAGCTGCCTTTTTCATTGTATCAGCTTATTGATTTGTTGCAAAGCCCTATGGTGGGATTTGTTTCCCAGATCACAGCTTAACTTGGTTGACATGCCTGGGGTGTGGCTGATGCCCTTCCACTGAGGTAGTGATTTTAAGTTTGGTAACATTGCAAGTTTCTATATGCGGGCTACTAGGCATATCATTTTTAGAGAAATCTTCCAATGTGGAGGTGAAGCTAGACTTGTCACCACTAGAATCGTTTGAGTCAGTGACCAACGGTGGCATGTCTTGCAAGGCTAAGTCATGATGTTGGGGTTTCCATAGGTTTGGGGCATCATCATCTTCATCAGCTGAGGTCGAGGAATCACTAGCATCTATGTCAACATCCCATTGGTCTTAAGGTAGAAACTATACCACACTCTGTATATATTGAAGGTCATGTCCGTATGCCCTTTGTCAACGATAAAAGCGATCTATGAGCATTGGCCATGAAGAAACATAGCATGATGGCAATGTTAAGTACCAATTAAAAGCATGTGAGTCCAAGGAAACCAGAAAGAGTCGCACCAATAGGTCATGGGCCATGGCTAATAAACCAATTTCTTGTAAAAAATGATTGGTGTGGAAATGAGGATCCCCATCCCTAGTGTATAATGTGAGGAGGAAGTTGATAATCCTCTGGAATTGGGTGAGGTATACCTCCTATCTGATAGGCTACCTTGTTTTGCCAAACCATTGGGAGTCCAGCAACTAGGCAATGATTTGATCAGGGGGCACCATCCAATTCTTCATATGTTTATTGTTGAGGAGGTTGTCTCAAGGGATCCATATTCCAAGGATCATAGGGTTCTGTGCCCAGCCTCATGAACTCATAGATGAATAATTCAATCAAGTGGCCCCAACAAGGCATGCTTTATAGTACTAGGTCCATGTACCAATCCAATAGTGGACCGTCCAAGGAGAGTGGGAACAATCGCAATAACAAATTGTCATTATGCATTACCTCTCTACATGATATCATGAACTTGAATAGATGACGCCGCAGGCATTGATAGCTTTCAAATGAGAATGTGGCGAACAATGGGACCTCAAAGTAGGGCAAAAACACCACAAAATATATTGCTCGATAACAAGGGAAAGTTCATCGCCTGAACTTAGCTAACATGTTCCGGAAGCATGTATGCTTCCAGGGTGTCATTGGTAAATGGGTAATTCTAGCGGACCGTAATGGAGGGTCTTGTATGGAACCAACTAATGCGATAGAGATACCACTACTGTTATATCTATATGCTGCCATAAGGATAGTTACTCCTTTAAGGTGATCTTAGTATGTCAAACTGTTTTTCAATCAATCAATCACTATTGTTGACCTATGGAGTGTTGGTGTTGGATGTGATTCCTCACGTGGGCGAGGATTACCTGTACGGATGATCGATGCCATATTGCACGTGGCTACAAGAGACTGGAAGAGTTCCTCAGGCATAAACTCCTTTAATGTGATAGAAGTCATCTCCTTTTTAGTTGCTTCTTCCAAGTGGAGTGGCCTCTTTTGGGCACGCTTAGGGGAACCATGTGTTTGTTGTGATCCTGTATCAATGGTGTGGAGTCTCCTTTTTTGTGTTATCATGCTTTCAAATGTGACCCAATCGCCTTCATCATCATTGTCGTCCTCACTATCTTATGGACTGGTGAGTTCACCAATGTCCTCATCAACAAAAACATCAGTAGTGGTTGTGGCTCTTACGTTTGCGTCTAGCTCCACAGTATTCTTATCAATCAATTATTGTAGCTTATCTTTAAACACAAAATAGTCTTACAATGTATGGCCCAAAATTCAGTGATACTTGTAATACTTTGGGTCATTGACCTTATCAGCCTTTGCAGGTCTTTTAGACTCTAGAAGTATAATGTCCTGAGACTTGACTGTTTATTTGAAGAGGCTGTCCAAGTCACCAGGATGGAATGTATAAGTCTTCTCCTACCGCTCCTTCATACTTGGCCCCCTAGGGGGTGCTTCTTGCTCTGTTGACTTAGTTGTCTCCGTGGTGTGCTTGACTTTTAATTTAGTAAATGTCCTTTTAGCGCCGACTATATTGGATTTCATCTTGTTAACTACCATTTTCCCCTTCCTTTCCCATATGTGGTCTAGCAGTCTTCTTTCCAGAACTAACGCCTTGGATATCAAGTCATCATACCCAGAGTACTTCTATGCAATAAGATGAAAGGAAAGCTCAAAAGCTATGTTCTGTAGACACATCTCAAGGAGCGTCTTTAGATGAGGTGTGTTCTCACAAGCATAAGACATATTCTTCCATCTGTTAATGAAGTCCACCACTGACTCATTGTCTCATTATCTTTCATTAGTCAATTCATATAGTTTCACAGGTCTATAAGTACCATGGAATTGCTGCACAAATACTCATTTCATTGACTCCCAATTTGAGATAGAGTGGGGCTTTAGGTTTGAGTACCATGTAAAGGCAGCCCTGTCTAGGTATTGGACAAACAGCTTTAACAAAAAATCACCTTGTTAAGCAATGGCGCCACACCGAGATTTGAAATAAGCAATATGTTGCCTAGGACATGTCGATCCATTGAATGTGTTAAAATAAAGCTGGACAAATTTTGGCGGGAAAGGCTCTATGTCCACATGTAGAGGATACAACTTCCCCATTGTGTATGTGCTTACAGTTTCATGCTTATTGTATTCATTGAGCATTTCAGTCATCATTGCTCGTATGTAGTTAGGGTCCATCATGGGCGTAGCTGGATGCGCATATGGTCCCTATGGCATAAAGGGAGGTTGTGTATATGTGTTGTAGCCATTGTAGCTATATGTCTAGGGAGGTGTCAGTCCATATAAGGGCGGATCCTATTGGTGATGAGGGGCCTGATGAGATCCTTGTGAACGTGGATCCTGTGGGAGCCCCTATATAGGCAGCCTTTACAGAGTAGGTATATTGAGCGCAACACATATAGCTGGGGCAGGTCCAGGCAGAGTAGCAAGGGCATACTCAGGTGTGTAATTAGTGTACCCCCCTTACATTTGGCTAGGGATAGCTGGCCTTGCCGATTCTGCTACGGAAAAATTATGATTTGATGGGATTGTACCTTATATTTTAAGTGTGAGCTACTCGATCATGGCTTTTAATTCTGCTATGGCAGCGTCTTGGGCAGCCAAACAACGGTCTCAAATTTCTATTTGTGCTCGTTATTCTACAATTGTAGTGTATTCTCCTTCAAAGTCAAAATGGTACTCCTTGAGGTCTACGTTTTCTATATTTATTGTGGGGTCAGTAGCCAAATCCTAACTTCTTATTGACCCTACTATTTTATCCTCAGGTCCTTGTGAAGCAAAGGTAACATTGACTATTGCAGTGGCCCTGTCCGTACTGTATGGGCTATCTTCATGGTAAAACATAACAGGGAAAGCTGTAGGGCCCCTCCTAGTAGTTGGCAGTCCTCTTGAAGGTGTTCTGGCACTTGCTGCCAGCTGACTTCTAGTCATCATACCAGGAAAGTTAAAGGCTCGTGGTCATGGCTCGGAGGAGCTAGGGGTGTTGATGGGAGCTTCTTCCTTTGTCCCGATAAACATTACTACCGCCTAGGAGTTGTAAGTGGACCCAGCTCTTTTACCTTTGATGATGCAGGGTGCATAACTTGGGCTGTCTTTGGCATAAGAAGGTAAGGGGGTTACCCCTTTGTGGGTGTGCCCATGGTGGCATTGCATTGATTTGCATACCCCCTATTTCAGATTGCATGTGAAAGAACTCTTGTGCCCTGGCCTTTTGCTTATATTCAGAGGACAAAGTTCTTCTCCTTTTTGGTGGTTTACTTCCTTCACCCCCTTTAGGGAGATCAAATCTGGTTAAGAGCATTGAGTTTCTGAACTCTACTCTAGCTTTATTGTTTTACTAATTGTGCCTTGTAAGAGGGGTGTAAGTGGCCATGTTGTCATGTGACTGGTCCTTTCGTGAAGCATAGGTTTTAGGGGTCTTTGTCTTAGGTCCATTTTTCTTATTTTACAAGTTTCCTTCATGGCCAGATGGTCAACCTGATTGATAATCTATTGTTTTATCTGGTCCCTGAGCATTGTGAGAACTCCCATGAGAGTAATATGGACTGTAGTCAAACCCTAGTTCTCACGTGATGAATAGAAGTTTTGTCTCAGGCTCACAGATGTGTGTGAATGAGGATTTACTTATTCATTCACCACGACCATATTGCCAGAATATTTTCACTTCTGGGAGTGCACAATTATACTCAAATGTGAAATTTCATCCTCATTCGCCATTGGTGTTTGCACTAAACTATGTGCGAGTAGTGCAGAGTCACTAGCTAGGACTTCCCA
>JAOXJP010228046.1:0-11193 GCA_025762735.1 Platanus orientalis | reverse complement strand
TTAAATTATTTTAAAATTAAATTTAATAAACCCCCCCCCCCCCCCCACTTCCTCCCCAAAAAAAAAAAAAAAAAAAAATGGAAACCCATCAGCCATTAATTAAAATATAAACCATCCCAGAGCTCCCAAATAAAGGTTCACATATTGAATTTCAGATTTTCAACTTGTAGCAGAGTTGGGAAAGATTGAGAAAGAAAGAGAGACCCTGCTGATCTATTAAACCTAGAGTTCTTCTGGTCGATCAAACCCCAAATAGGTTAAAGGAATGAAAGAGGGGAAAAAAAGGAGATTTGACCAAGAAATACAAGATTATCACTAACCAACTAAAAAGTTAGTTTGAAAAAAAAAAGCGACAAACCTATCATCAGTTGACGATCACTCTGGTTTCGGGGCTCCATAATGAGACGATCTTCTTTGATTTAAGCTACGCTCCAACGGGTTCTCAAATTTCAACAACGCAGGAGGTAATTGAGGCGAGTAATGGAGAATAAAGATCAAAACACAGGTGATGAAGTGGTTTGAAATCGAAGAAATCCCCAGATTAACGAACCAGTTCATACGTCTAATCACAACCACGGACGTATATTCTCGCCGGAATTCCGAGAATTTGGGTAAATAATGGGCTGATTCTACTGTAAAAATCCAAACTTGCCCATGAAATCAAAGCTAAAAGGTAAGAATTTTTTTTTAGTATTTTTGCAGATCTTCAAAAGGGTTTTTAAACAGATAACAAGAGCAAAAGGAAGCCGAGACTACAAGGACGTAGAAGGACAAACGTGACATCCGAGCTAGAACTTAGATCACTGTCTGATAACCTCTCTTCCCACCTTTTGGGTCCATTTATAGCGTTTTCCATGTTAGATTTATTTTTTAATTTTTTTTCTCCTTTTCAGTAAATTTTTATTCATAAAGGGGTAAAATAATATTTATTTTCTTGATCCTGTCTTCAATTACACATGGTAATTTGCCATTTGAAAACCCAAAATCTAATGATCTCAAAGCAAATTTGGTTACTGCAAGTTTTTGTACGAACAAATAGACTTTTTTTTTGTTTTGTTTTGTTGTTGTTGTCTTTTTGTGGAATTTTGTCTATTAGGCAAATTTGCTTATGAGTTAAAACACAACAAAATCACACCAGAATCCACATGACCAAGTGTTTGTAGGTGGGGCTGATATCCTCTACGCCACCCACCTTGTGAGCCACTCAATGGCCACGCGAGGGGATCAACTCAGTTTTTGAGATGTCCCATCGTGTGACCATTGAGTGACATCTCCAAAACTGAGTTGGTTTCCCTTGTGTAATCATTGAGTGGCTCACAAAGAGGGTGACGTAGAAGATTTCAGGCCGTGTAGGTGGGGGGGGGGTGTTTGGTGAACAATGCCCCCATTCTTGAATGACTAACCCAAATGCAAGTCAAACCAGCCTTAGGTTTGAGGTAAGGGTGTTAACGAGCCAAGCTGAGGCTTTTCAAAGCTTAGCTCAGGATAGGTTTGGACTTGAATAAGTTGGCCCGGCTTGGTTCGCCGACACAAAAAAGACTAACGTCCATTAACTTAATTTGTCTTGTTTGAATATTATTATTGTTGTAATATATAATTATAAAATCATCATATATATTATAGAAAATTCTTAATCAAGCAAAGCTTTCAGCAAGCTAGGCTTAGAAAAACTTGTCTCAAATTTACTTACGAAATGAGCTTAAATCATTGTTCAGGTTCAGCTTTGCGAACTAAATAAAGAAGGCCCAGGCTCATGACAAGCTCAGTTCATTGACAGTCCTAGTTTGAGGATCCCCAAGCCAAGGTCACCCAAACTCCAATTCTCAATTCTAGTGCAGTTTGGTTTGAGTTGGGTTTACTCTCAGATTAGCTCGGGTTTAAAAGAAGAAACAAGAAGAAACCATTTTAAGCTTTTAACGGCTTGCATTAGAGAGATATCATACCAGTGCCTGGTAAATATTATTTTGATAAGTGCACAAGGATGGTAATGTATATTGTTTTGCTGTATCAACTTTCTTTTATCCACATATATACTTATCAAAAATGTTTTGTCACACATCATGTCATCCATCAATTGATACTGGTGATATCTCTTGTCAGCGCGTGAAAGGATCTTGAGGGCTCCAAACCACCTGTCGATGATTCAACTCATTAAAAAAGAAAACAAAACAGAACAGAAAAACAAAAACCGAACAGGAGAACAACTCATGTGCAAAACATGATGAGTCATTTTAAAGAAGTTCCCTAAAGATATTATAGAATATATATAAACGAAAAATTGAAACCAATTAGTGCCATCTAAATGACAACTTGTCCACTAACAACAAATATAAAAAAGGAACCTCCCAATGAAGGAAATTCCATATTAGTGACGTCACTTTATTTTTTGGATGCAGCGGAATAACAAGGAGAATAACACTTCGATCTCCTTTTAAACTTTTATTAATTAAAAAATTGAATTGCCTTCAAAGCTACAATGTTTTAAATAGAGAAAAAAAATCATAATTCGTGTTAGGCATGAAATTAGGTTAATTTGGTAAATCTTACAAAAAATAGCAAAATCAAGATAATTACAAAATCAAATCATACGATCACTAAAAAAACATCTTAGAACAAATGAGATCTTATTATAACTTCTAAATTTAAAGTATAGCGAAAAAGAAAGTTACAAAAAATAGCAAAAATGTTGATTAGAGGGTCTTAACGAAAGAATTTGTGCGAAAAGTGGCGGTGCTCATGGCAAAGCATGAGTTTTGATCTTTGCAACGATTCCCTTAAGCTCACCAAATTTCACGCAATTCCGTCATCGAAGCTCATAATTTCTACCAGTGCTTTTTGCCCTTCTTGTGTGTAAACTTCTGTTGGTTCCTCTGCTCATGGAAAACTTGTGTTGTCTGTTCTACATCAGTCCCTCCCACTTGTAAAGAACTAATCTCGAGTTAGGTTTTGAATAACTAGGTTCATTAGGCGGATGGTACTCGAACACGTCAGTCACATTGAAAGTAAGGAAAATAGCCATATTATCTAGAAGATCAACAATTTAAGAATTATTATTAATCTTCTTGACAATTTGGTAAGGATCATACTTCTTATCATTCAGCTTGTTGTAAATGTCCACAGGAAACCTCCCATGTCGCAGATAGACCATCACCAAATCTCATTTATTAAAGATCTTCTTCCGTCTCTTCTTATCAACTACTTCTCTGTATTTGGTACTAGACTCTTCAAACTGCTTTCGCACATCTTTTTATATAGCTTAAATCCTATCTGTCATATTTTCAGCTGTAATACTTTTTATAGGAAGCTTAGGCAGTGGTACTAAATCCAATGCATGCTTTGACGGACAACAGTAAACAATGGAGAAATATAATTTCCCTGTTGACCTATTCTCCATGCTGTTAAAAACGAACTCTGTTTGTGCCATTGCTAAGTCTCATTGCTTCAGTTTTCTACTAGAAATACAACGAATAAGATTTCCTAAGATCTAATTCACCACCTCGGTCTGACCATCAATCTATGGATGACTTGTGCTGCTATAATTTAGAGATGTGTCAAACCGCTTCTACAAAGTCTTCCAAAAATGGAAAATAAATCTAGTGTCATGGTTTGACGTGATGTGCTGAGGTACTCCATGCAAATAGATAATCTCTTTAAAGAACAAATTGGCTACATGCGTAGCAACCGACGTCTTCTTGCAGAGAATAAAATGTTTCATTTTTAAATACTTGTCAACTACCACAAAGACAGAGTCCATATCTCGCTGAGTCCACGGAAGACCCAATACAAAATCTATAGACAGATCCACCCAAAACAATGCTATAATTGGTAAAGGTAGGTACATGCTTGTATTTTGAGACTGACTTTTTGTCGTTTGGCAAATTGGACACTTGTAGATATGATTGCCTACATCCCTCTTCAACTGAGGCCAATAGTACCGCTCATCAACCAAGGTCACTATCTTGTCTCATCCCAGATGTCCACTAAAACCACTACCATGCAACTCATGAATTATCTGCTCCCTTAGTGAATTTCTTGGGATGCACAATTGATTATCATGAAACAAGTATTCATCTTGAACCATCATATCTTATACCGACCTTCTATTCAGGCATTTAGCCTAAATACTCCCAAAGTCGTCATTTTCTTCATACAATTCTTTTTAGGCAATCAAAACCAATAACCTCAGTTCACAATGTTACTAGCAAGAACGTGCGTCAACTCAACGCATCGGTGACTTTGTTCTGCTAGCCAGACTTGTGCTTTAATGAGAAGGAGAATTTTTGAACGTAGGAAACCCACTTAACGTGCATTCGGTTGATTCTATTATGACTGTTAATGAATTTTAATGTTTGATAGTCAGTGAATAACACAAATTTATGTTGAATTAAATAATGCTCCCAATGCTTTAAGGCATGAAAGATTGCATAAAACTCCAATTCATATGTCGACCACTTCTTGTGCGTTTCACTATGTTTTTCACTGTAGAACGCTACTGAGCGACCTTCTTGTGACAGCATGGTACCTACCCCCATAATGGAAGTCACACTCTACTTGGAAGAGCTTTTTAAAGCTCAACAATGCTAAGACTAGTGCACTAGATAACTCCTTAATCAAAGTAAACTCTGCTCTATTTTTTCTCTCCACTGAAATTTCCTTTTCTTTATGCATTCAGTGATGGGTGGGACAATACTACTGAAATTCCTGACAAACCTCCAATAAAAGGTTGTTAGACTATGAAAACTGCGAACTTCATTAACTGGTTTAGGATATTTGACCAAGAAACAAAAGATTATCACTAACCAATTAAAAATGTAGTTTGAAAAAAGAAAAAAAAACAACAAACCTATCATTAGTTGACAATCACTCTGGTTTTGGGGCTCCATAATGAGACGATCTTCTTTGATTTAAGCTACGCTCCAACGGGTTCTCAAATTTCAACAACTCATGAGGTAATTGAGGCAAATAATGGAGAATAAAGATTAAAATACAAAGGATGAAGTGGTTTGAAATCGAAGAACTCCCCAGATTAACAAACCAGTTCATGCATTGAAACACAACCACGGACGTATATTCTTGTCGGAATTCGAAGAATTTGGCTAAAAGAATAGGTTAATTCTACTATAAAAATCCAAACTTGCCCATGAAATCAAAGGTAAAGTGTAAGAAACTTTCTTTTAGTGTCTTTGCAGATCTTCAAAAGGGTTTTTATACAGTTAACAAGAGCAAAAGGAAACCGAGACTACAAGGAGATAGAAGGACAAACGTGACATCCGAGCAAGAACTGAGATCAGTGTTGATAACCTCTCTTCCCACCATTTGGGTCCATTTTATAGCGTTTTCCATGTTAGATTTATTTTTTTATTTTTTCTCTTTTTCAGTAAATTTTTATTCATAATTAAAGAGATAAAATAATATTTATTTTCTTGATCCTGTCTTAAATTACACATGGTAATTTCCATTTGAAAACCCAAAATCAAATGACTCAAAGCAAATTTGGCTACTGCAAGAACAAATACAGTTTTTTTTTTTTTTTTTGGTCTTTTTTGTGGAACTTTGTCTATAGGCAAATTTGCTTGTGAGTTAAAACACAACAAAATCACACCAAAATCCACATGACATGCTGTGTGTAGGTGGGGGTGTTTGGTGAACAACCCCCCATTCTTGAATGGCCAACCCAAGCCCCAGTTAAACCGGCCTTGGGTTCAACAAGCCGAGCTGTGCCTAGCTCAGAATGGGCTCACCACATGTAGAGAAAGCTCAGGCTTTTGACGTGCCTAGCTAAGTCTAGGTTTGGGCTCAAATAGGTAAGCTCAGTTTGGTTTGCCAACAAAAAAGAAAGACTAACGCCCATTAGCACAATTTGTCTTGTTTGAATATTACTATTGTCACAATATATAAATATCCTAATTTGAGGTTCCCCAAGCCTAGGTCACCCAAACTCCAATTCTCAAATCCTAGGGCAGTTTTGTTTGAATTCGGTTTACTCTCATATTAGCTCGGGTTTGAAAGAAGAAACAAGAAGAAGCCATTTTGAGCTTATAACGGTTTGCACCAGAGATATCATACCAGTGCCCGGTAAATATTATTTTGATAAGTGCACAAGGATGGTAATGTATACTGTTTGCAGTATCAACTTTCTTTTATCCACATATATACTTATAAAAAATGTGTTGTCACGCATCATGTCATCCATCAATTGATACCGGTGATATCTCTCATCAAGTGTTTAAACTTTTAAGTGCGTGAAAGGATCTTGAGGGCTCCAAACCACTTGTAGATAATTCAAATCATGAAAAAAGAAAACACAAAACACCAAAAACAAAAAACAAAAAACAACAAAAATAAGAAAGGAAAAATGAGGGATCGGTTTATGAGCGCTTCCCTTAACAAACGCTCATCACTGCTCTTTGTCAGGGTCAAACACATCAGTGCTGAAAAGTGATTTTCACTTTTTTGGGGGCGTATATTCACTTTTCGGCGCTGATGTACCCGCCGCCTGACAAAGAGCAGTGGTTAACATTCGTTAAAGTGAGCATTTTTTATCCATTCACCCGAATGAAGCAAATTCCATATTAGTGATGTCACTTTTTTTTTTTTTAATAAAAGATGTCTATTATTTCATTTTTCTTTTAAGTTTTTTGGTAATGTATCTAAACTCGATTTCATTCAATTGAAAACAGGCAACTGTATGCAATATATTACAATACACAACATTGAACAAATGTTTTGTGAAAAAAATTGTGTAACTGTCATTGACCATCCTACAGGCTGACATGTGTGTTTGAGTTTAGAAGTGTAAAAAAGGTGATCAATTGAAAACATAAGTGTCCAAAAAGAGGCATCAAATTCAAAAAGAGAATGATTGTTGACACAGGCCTATGTAGGTGTACCATTGATTGACACATGATGTGTTTTTGAATTTGATGTCTTTATTTCTACACCTGAACACTTTTTTAAACCCCAACCCTAAACACAATATGTGTCACCTTATAATTCACCGTAGGCATTTTATCATCACAGAACAATTGCTTCCAATTCCAAAAAGGGTTGGGACCCTTTTTTGTCACACAGACAATCATTTTTTGTTACATTAATGGATAATCATTTTTTGTTACAATAATGGATTCAAGACATGTGAGAAAATTCCATAAGGGAAACAAATGGTCATGAAAAAGTGTCTTTGAGTCTCTACGATCAACTATAAGCTGATACATGTTGTGTTAGGGTTAAAAATGTCCAAAAGGTGCTTTGTTCATGTTACATAAAGCTATAGCTGATCGTCTGCCAAGGGGATTGGTTTATGGGCGCTTTTCTTAAGTAACGCTTACTGTCACACCCTGTCAGGGAGCGGATACATCAGTGTTGAAAAGTGATTTTCACTTTTTTGGGGATGCATATTCACTTTTTGGCACTGATGTTTCTGTCGCCTAATAGGGAGCGACGGTAACGTTAATTCAGGAAAGTGTTTTTTATCCTCTTTGTCTGCCAAGTGGTATTTGGACTTTACAAGGATGAACAGTTGTGCCAGTTTGTATACGTGGCACACCAGGTCATTTCTTTCCTATGTTGATTTGGGGGTGATATCGTCTGCGCTGACCCCCTCTGCAACGCTCAGGAGCCGAGACAGGGGGAAATCAATTCACTTTTTGGGGGTGAAGTGACATCTCCAAAAGTGAATTGATTCCCCTCCTCTGCCTCGGCCCTCATCGCAGAGGGGGGTGTCGCAGACGATGTCAGGCCCACCCATGCCTTAGTAGGCCTACTGCTGGCCTATTATTTCTTATTACACGGTTAGAAAAATATTCCAAGTCAAGGACGGTGCACGCCAACGCCCCATGCTTGGTAGCTGCGGCATCTATCTTCCTTAGGGAGGACCCAGGGTCGAATCCGTAGAGGGGACGGTGAGCAGTGCATATAGTGGTATCACCTGCTCGAGTTCTCAGTGGCTCACGCTAGTCTTCTTTGTGTGGTTGTTGTCATGATGTAAGTGAACACCCCCCTGCTTGGGTGGCTGGGGCTTGGATTACATAAGAATGAAGTTCGTACTGATGGATTCGATCAGCACCAAGGGTTTGACGCATCAGTTCTGGAAAGTGACTTACACTTTCTAGGGAGTGCTTATCACTTTTCAGCGCTGATGTGTCCACTCTTTCATGCCATTCTAACGGACTCATATCCTTTGCACCAAGGAAATAGTGTGCACCATGAGCCAAGAGGATATGAGTCCCAGTCTGATGCATCAGTACCAATTTCATTTGTACCTAATCTTTCTCAGGGTGGTTGTGGCTTCTCCCTTCCTAAAGAAGACCCAGGGTCGAATCCCTAGACTGAAGGGGCTGAGCAGTGCATAGTGGTATCATCTGTTCCGGTATCGCTTTGTATTGTTGTCACGATGTAGGCCCATGTGGCCGTAGCCCAAAAATAATATTGTCCGAACACCCAACTTTAACTTTAGGGTATCGGACCGGCCCTTTTTGGAATAAATCTATCTAATAATTTTTAAAACTATATTATATATAACACCCTACTCAAGATCCCCTACTGCCATTAAACCCTCGATCCATTACATGTGTTGTAATACGGACAAAAAAATCAAAATTGAGGTAGGGGGTTTCACTTTTTTTTTTCTTTTTGTCTATGTGTCTCTCTGCAGATGCATAGGATCCTGTTGAGCACACCTATTAGGAACGGTGTATCTGGTAAAACAATGGGAAAGGATGTGATTTGGACAGAGTTGAGAACAAGGGGGTATATTAGATGTTTTCTCTCACACCAGAAAAAATAAAAATATAGAAAGGAAACAAAATGTTCTGTATGTTCTTAATGAGCTGTGCAAGTTTGGCTCAGGTTGAAATTCGCCTTCTCATCAACAAAACTTAACCTTTGTTTGAAGCTTATTAATTGATTTGGTTGAACCAGATGATCAATTAAAAATATTTTAAAAAATAAATAAGGAAATTAATTGGAAAAATTATATAACAATTTAAATAATGTATTCTTAAAAATATAATATGTAAATAGACAAAAAAAAACATATATAGATATGCATGACAAAAATGAATGAAGTTTAGAAGAGTTAAAAGGAGATTGAGGTGTTGGATCACTGGGTTACTTCAAACCAATTAGCTGGTTGGACGGTTTTGATAAAAACTTGCTGGGTTTGAATAGATTTGGTCTGCTTTCTTACAAAAATGATCTAATTAACAAATCGGTCTAGTTAGGGTGTCGAGTAAGGGTGTCAATTGGGTCAGGCTGACCCGAAACCCGACACATTCATCCCAAAAAATAGTCGGGCTTAGCTGAGTTTGGGTCCAAATTTTTTGCCCGAAGTTTTATTTGGACTGAGTTCAAGTAGACTCGAACTCAACCCAATCTGATCTGAAGTAATAATCAAATATAACCTGGCTTGAAATAGGTATAAATTTTGATTTGACCCGATTCAGCCCATTCTGAAATTGGTATAGCTTAGCCCAACAGATATAGAACAGTTTTTGGTTTATTATAAACTCAAATTTAACTAATAAGATATATTTTCAAAGTATTAGAGATAATAAAAAAGTTATTATCAACCCAAATTTTATAATGATTTTTTTAAAGGAACTTTAAATTAAAGCTAAACTAAACTCAGCCCAAAGCCTATGATTTTAAAATAAGTTGAATTCGGGCTAGTTACTTAGGGCCAAGTTCGGGTTCGGACTGAGTTTGGACCTTGGGTAAACGTCAGTCCGGGCCAGCTAAGCCTGATTGACAGCCCTATAACTGTTGGGTCAACAAATAATCATGTAGGCTTCAGTGGACATACAAACCAAAATAAGTAGTGATTTTAATTTTCTTTTCTTTTTCCTTTGGGTAGGTATGTACGACTTTAATCGAAATAATGTTGTCTTTCCCAACCATTTATTTCTATTATTGTGTGTGCGTTATTTTCCAACCATTTATTCTAATATCCTGACCTTGCTGCTATTTAAGGTTTTCTAAGACTCTCTTACCTGTAACACCAGTAGAGGATAGGAACCAATGTCTGCCGAGTAATCAACTACCGGAATAAGTTGCCGGAGTTCCGACGAAGGCACAAAATCTCCAAAATAGTCGATAACCAAACTTGTTTCTGCCTCCACAAACAACACACCCTCGCCGTTGCAATCGATCTCGATCCGACCATCTTCATCCCTCCTCAACCTCCCAGCCACTGGATAGAACAACACAAGAGCCTTGCTCAGAGCCTCCTTAAGAACACCAGCGTCGAAGAAGCTCAGAGAATCGTCAGGCCTGTAAAAGTACACGGTTGGGGTGTGAATTCTCGGCACCACCAGGTCCACACTAGCAACCCACAGGCTCCTCTTCGGACTATCCTTCGCCGGGTGCACCATAGTGGATTCTTTCACTTCAATTATCACCATCTGGCTTCCTACAACACCACCACCATTAACAACATTAGTCCAGCTTTTTCTATAATGCGCCGTTTTGGGACTAACAGTCAGCGCTTTGAACGCTAATCATCTGATGTTTTGATTCTACCTTCTTCTTATAACCAAAAACCAAAAACAAAAAAATTTCCCGGGTATTGCTGTATCATATTAATTAGCTTCTTAAAACTACAGGTACAAATCCTACTATAAAAAGAATTTTCTCCTATTTTCAGAAATTTTTAAGACAAGAAAAAAGATTATATATATATATGAAATTAATCACCTCCGACAGTAATGACCCACGAACGATGATCGGCTAAAAGAATATAGTGTGAAAACTATGCGTATGTTAGCGCGCACGCACAGAGAGAGAGAGAGAGAGAGAGAGAGAGAGTAGGGTTTGGGTTGGCGAAGCTGGTTATGTATTTATAAAGAGAGGCGTTTGGGTTGGTGAAGGTGGTTTTGTATTTATAAAGAGGGGCGTGGACGAGTGAACGAACGATTTTCATCAATTGCCAAAGCCTTGACTCAGCCCAGTGCAAGGATTATCCGATAATCCGTACTCCATCGAGTGGACATCAAACGTAATGCTCACCAATCACACTCAGTTTGTGGGACCACCTGACCCACCTGTGTTGTACCCCCTCTCACAAGAGTCCGTATCCGTTGGTTCCGTTTTAAAATGGTCCATAATATGCCAGCGACTCCAGGGCGAGCAACTCAATGGCCACAAAGAGGGGGGGGGGGGGGTAGTGGGGGACAAAAACTGAGTTGTTCCCGTTGT
>JAOXJP010228045.1:0-11193 GCA_025762735.1 Platanus orientalis | reverse complement strand
AGTTTCCAACAAAATAAATGGGGAGCGAATCCGAGTTCTCTAAAGAAAGTTATAGCCATTTTTCCACTTGGTGTCCATGCTAAAAAATTCTGGGCAACCTGACGTCAAGAAAGCAGAAAATTTCGTTCAACCTTGCAAATCATGATTTTTACGAGATTTTGATGGTTTTTTCATTAGAAACCTATCTGAACATGAAATTAGGGATTATGGTCTCTATTTATACCTATAAAAACATAAAAATTTATGGGAGAGAAGTCTTTAGAAGATTTTTACAAGTTTGGAGATTTTGGAGAAGAAAACTAAGAGAAAGCTTGAGGAAGAAGAAGTGACACAAAGCTTGAATTTTTATTGTGTTAAGAGGTATGCAATTACATAAAGTTTACATGTTTTGTTCTTTGTTTAGGATCTTAGAGATTTGTTTGCTAAAAGTTAAATTTTTTGAAAAGATCCTCTATGTTTTAAGCATTGTTTTCTTAGAAAATATCTATGTTTTGGTTAACAATATAAAGTTTTGTGAATGATACAAGTAATCATATAAAGTTTACACGATTTTCTTTTTTGTTAGGATCTTAGATCTTTATCTGATAAATTTTAATGTTGTTAAAGAGATTCTCCATGTTTTAAGCCTTGTTTTCTTAGAAATATCTCTGTTGTAGTTAAAAAGTTTTATAGATTATAAGTTTTGTAAGTTTTCTTAAGTTTTTTTTTATGCATGAATATGTTTTATAATTTAAGAAAATATTACTAATTATTTAGCCTATTTTGATTATGTTTAGAAAAATAGCATTAGTATTTTCCTAAAGATTATTAAAGGATTATTAGGCATATATGATTCTCTGTAAGCATAAGTATTAACAATGATTAACCATGAATTTTAAAGAGGAAACATCCTTAGTTTGCTCTTAGATTGAGTCAAGCAATTCTCTATTTTGTAAGATGAATCTATCATCAGTTTATCATGAGTTTTAATGAAAATTAAATCATTGTGAAAATAGAAAAATATTTTTGAAAAGTTAAGTTTATTAAGAAAATAATCATGTATTAATGCATATAATGTTATATTGTGAATTATACCATGTTTAGTTATGTAAAGTGTTGTTTGAATCTACCACTAGCTTTAGTTCATAAGTTGTGCAACATATTAAGTTTGATTTATGATTAGGATATAAGATTATTGCTCTAAGTAAGATAAGACATGTGATTGTTTTGTATTGAATATAAGTCCAATATGAAGAATTGTTATGGGTTAATTTTGAAGATAAATATGAAGTTATGTGATTCATGTGGTTTATGAATGACCTCGAGACCTTCATAGTTATATTTGAGGAAGAAGTTAGTCATTATGTGATTAAAAAACCCATTGTGGTTTATGTGATTTGTAGATCCATTGTGATTTATTGTTCTAGAGATCCCATATGGATTATATATTTTTGGAGACTTTAGTGGTTAGAGGATGGACACCCATAGTGGTATATTATCAAGAGACCCCTCAAAGGTTTTATATCAGGGACAGATTATCAAGAGACCCCCTCATAGGTTTTGTATCTGAGACAAATTTATGAGAGACACCCTTAGAGGTTTTATATCTGGGACAAATTATAGAAATAGTGCTTTAGTGGTTCTGTATCGATACAGACCATCAAGAGATCCTCTAAGAGGTTTTATATCTTGGATAGACCATCAAGAGACCGCCTCAAAGGTTTTATATCTGGGAAAGATTATTAAGTTACCCCCTTAGAGGTTTTATATATGAGATAGACTATTTAGAGACCCACTCACAGGTTTTGTATGTGAGATAACCACTATGTGGTGAAAGTCCTTAACCCAGAGGTGTGATTGTTTTAAGTACATTGAAAATATTAGATGAGTGGAATATGAGCTTATTTAGATGGTTAGGTTAAGAGACCATTAGATAGTTATGATTAAGTGAACATAATTGTTTTGAAGATCCTAAGAGAATTACATGTGAAAGAAGTGTTAGAACTTTAGAAATTCAATGAGTAAAGTTTCGTGTAAAAAGGATGGATCTTTGTATGATAAGTATAAGTATAAAGTTTTGTTTGTATAAATAAAAGCATGAAATAAGTATAACAACAATTAAGATAAGTTTTGGTATTTAAAGTCATTATATAAAAAAAGTTTTGAAATCTAAATAAAGGAGTTTTCAACATGTTCTAGAAATCTCAATTTAGTTATTTTTTAGTAAGTTTTTGAAAATATTTATGCTAAGTCTTGACTCATATTCTGTTGTATCCTTTATGTTATTACTTGTGAGCCATAAAACTTACCCTTCCACAATGTTTTTCAAATTAACATATGGTTGGCAGGTGGTGCTATGGTGTTGATGGTGATATGAAGAGGCGTGAAGAGTTATTAGCAGACTTGTATATTTAGTTTTTATACCATTGACATTAGTTTATTTTATTATATATTTTCCGTTATTTGTTAGACATTATTTATTTCAGTTTTATGTTTGTGTACCCATGTAGTGGGATGTGACTAGTTGATGAGATAGGATAATTGATTTAGAATTGGTTATGAGAAGTTTATATAAAATGATTAAAGTTATTTAAAAAGATTTTATGTTGAATGTTTAGATTCCTTCCATTATGATGTTAATGATTATAAGTTAGATTTCACTACACATGATAATGGCTATAGTTAGAACTTTATAACCTGTTAGGTTTATGAATGACAATGAATGATCTAAATATAGATGTAAAGATTTAATAGGGAAGAAAAGAAAAATTTTGAGGACCCTTTTATATTATTCCGCTACGAAGGGTCTTGACTAAGAGAAAGAAGAAGAAGAGTGTAAAGAAATTAACACACCAGAGTCTTGTCTAGGGATGGGATTTTGGGGTGTTACATTTTCAGTCATGGATTCATTTTCTTCCACTAACTCAGTCACTTTGCAATTGCCTTACTAATTGGACTTAGGGGTATGCATGGGTCGAGATCAGGCTTGGCAATGGTAGGCTCAGGGCTGAACCTGCTATAATAATTATAAGCATGGGCCAGGCCCGGCCTAAAATTTTTTGGAAACTTTAGGCTCGACATTGGCCCTAGTTATTTTATAGGGCTTCAGGCCGGGCTAGGCCTCGGTCCAGCACAAAGTTCAAGCTTAGTTTTTTTAAGCCTTACATTCCCAATTCTCCATCACTAACACATGATGATTGAATATGGTGTCATGACTCGAGCTAGCAGTTGGTCTTTCCTATTTCAAGTTGGGTTTACTCATTGGGAACACATAACCCGAGTTTGCGACAATGGGTGACTCGACTTTAAATAGACTAATTTACATCCCAAGACTCACCTATGATTCTCAAGACATGGCTTGATCTATCCAAACTCTTATCACACTTCATTCTTTCAATCATTCTTACACACTTTCTTATTTTTTTGAATATCACAACATTCTTATCAATATAATATCCTTCACAACATGCCATAGAAACTTATAGCATTTACAATCAAAACATCTTTTCATCTATGTGTAGCAGAAAATAAAGCAACATTCATATTCTCTTAAATTCATCCATTCTTACACAACGGAATACTTACCTTCAATCATAACGATTAATATAAACTCTATTAGAAAGTAAAAGGACATAATAGTCTCATCAAACTTCAACCTTAATCAAAGTACATTGTTTTTCATCAATGCTCAATATGAGTGTAACTGAA
This sequence comes from Platanus orientalis, assembly GCA_025762735.1. Taxonomy (NCBI): domain Eukaryota; kingdom Viridiplantae; phylum Streptophyta; class Magnoliopsida; order Proteales; family Platanaceae; genus Platanus; species Platanus orientalis. Next base: position 7,506 of record JAOXJP010228045.1, on the reverse strand, counting down.
AAATATCTTTATTGCAAATTTCTCAAAATAGAAAGTCAAATAAATCTCTTCTCTCGTCATGGAATCTACCCCTCTTCGGATAAAGTGCCTTCAAAGAATAGACATCAGTATGTGATCACTCCAATAACTCAATTTGTGGGGTGTCAATTAAGGTGAGCTTAACAAGTTCAATTCGTAATTATACAAAAAGACTTGAAATGGGCAAGACATTATACAAATGATAACATAAGCATGTAAACTAAGATAATAATGAGATGAACAATATAAGAAGTAATCATGTCACATCCTCTAAAACTTTCATGTACACTTTCTTGTGTGCATTCTTCTTTTCACTTTTTCTTTATGTGCAATCATTTTATGCCATGTACAATATAGTCATTGTTTACTTCTTTCACATTATTATTTTTTTCATATAATTCTTAGTTCAGTCACTTTGTTTTCACTTATACTTTTCATTATATAAGTTATTGTCTTTCTCTCTCTTCTTACTTTCACGTACATTTCTCATACTTATTCTTTCATTTATTTTCTCTACTTGTATGAGTTAATTCTCAATCTTCCTTTCATTTTTTTTTAACACTCATTTCTTTTCTAGCTATACATTGTCATTTTTTACTTCTCTTATACCATCATTTAACCCCAAATGGCAGGATCTTTTCATTGATTAACTCCCCATTGATAGGATACTTTCATTCTTTGTCATTGACTAACCCTTAATGAATGGGGTCTTATCACTTACCATTGATTAACCCCCAATTATAGTTATACACTTGTCATTGATTAACCCCCAATGATAGGGTCTTATAATCTTCCCACTTTAATATTTCATATCATGAGCGTACTTCAAATTACTTATTCAGATTCACAATTACTTTTCATTCAATATATAAAACTGATAGTTAAATTCACAGATTTTTTGTAAACAATAAATAGAGGAGATGCTCATAATGGGGTTTAAGGGATTATGAAAAATAATTGATGATTTATAATCAACAACTCTTGAAAGTACTGATATAAGATAACAATTAATCAATGTCTTTACATTTATTGACTAGAAAAGAAGACATATCATGGAACAATTGGGCAATTAGCCAAGGAATTGTATAGCCTCAATCATACAATGGATAATATTATGGATATCACGCATGGATCACAAATAAAATAAGGAAGATCCACAATTGGACTTTAGGATTCAATGAAATAGAAGGATTCACTTTCAATTTCTCATAAACAATTCACTTCTCCATTAAACCATGAGTCAAATCATATAAATCAATTAATGGTTTTAGGATTAGGGAGAAAACTTATCTTAGGAAGAACATCTCAATTTCTTTTTAGAACATCACATATTTTTTGAAAGCATTATAGAACAAGAGCATAAGGCATCAAATCACTCATAGAAATTAATCAATCAACAATTAAGAATCAAGAAGAGATTCTACGATCCCAATAGAATGGAGTTCAAATTCATCATGGAAATTAAATCACAATCAACGATAGAGGATCAATAAGATCAATAACAATTAAGCAAAGGAGGATCAAAAAACATTTCTAGCATCCTAATTAAGAGGAATTTCAAATACTCTTTGGATAATTACTCACTTCTTATGAGCACTTTATATCAATAACACAAGACATCAAATCATTCATAAGAATCAATCAACAATTCAACACTAGAGGATTAAGAAGCACCTATAGAATCCCAAGGGAGGAATTCAAATACTTAATGCATAATTACTCACCCTTTCTTCACTCTTTCCTTAAATGAATTCTCTTGCTCAAAGCTTGTCCTCAACCCTTTTCTCTACAAATTTTACATAGACTTGATCAACATTTATAGTAGAACACTATTTTAGCAACAAATTTCATAGATTTTACTTGTTAAGGTATAGATCTAATCATCTATGGCTTACCTTGCTCCTTGGAGAGAAAACTTTCCTATTCTTTTTTCAATTCCCTTTTCTTCTATTTGGTACTTATAAACCTCAATTAGGCTAATTTAAGGATAAATGTACTCAATAGTCACTTTTTCCCTTGAGAAAAAATCCCCCTCAAAATTTATGCATGGATTTCTTAATTTTTTTTGTTCCCGGACCTCGAACCCTCATGCCAATTAGTGAGCCCTTCAAAGCCCCCTCGTGAGCCCTCATGATGCGATGAGCGCTTGCAGACCCCTTCTGGAGCCTTCGTGTGGTTACGCTTGCACTTAGTCTGTCAGGTTCAAAATTTCAGTTTCTAAACTTTGGCCGTGAGCCCTCACGAGGTGTGGCAAGTCCTTGTGATCCCCCTTTGTGAGCCCTCGCAAGGTGAGGCAAGCCCTCACGGTCCCCAGGGTCAGTTTTCCAGCATGTGCTCCTAGTAGAAAAACAACGATATCTTTCTCCAGAAAACTTCATTTTGTTCACTGTTTGTCGCGTTGAAAAGTAAACTCTTAGACCTTTCCCATGGTGTAGGGTTTACACTTTAATTATTTTGAGATTAGTATAAGTTTACCTATGAAGTTACCCTAAAAACGCTCTTGGAACAACTTAAGCTTCTTGGCTAGTTCATGACTAATCTGGGTTTTCCTCTCTCTAGTTCATTCAATTGGGTTTTCAAACACCACAATGAAGTTACCAAAAATTTTAATAACAATTTTACCCTCATACCTGGTTAATTACATTTCTACCCTTTTAATGCACATCAAGATATTACATTTTCCCCTTATAAAAATTCAGTCCTCTGAATTCGGGTGTACCTTATTGCTGAAATAGCTATGGTATTTCTCTTTCATTTTGTCCTCTCCATCCCAAGTAGATTCTTGCACCAAATGATTATGCCACAAGACCTTCACATATGAAATAACCTTGTATCCCAGTACTTGCTCTTTTTTATTAAGGATCATGACCGGCTGCTCTTTATAGGTTAGATCTTCTTGGATTGACATGAGCATATACTCTAACACATGTGATGAGTCATGCATATACCTTCGCAACATGGACACATGGAAAATGTCATGTACATATGATAGTTCTGGAGGCATTTCTTGTAACACCTCGCATAAAATTCGCACATATATGTCACATGTGTTTCATAGACACTTAGTATGAGTTAAACCACCTACAAACTTATGCAACTTTATAGATAAATCTCTATAAACCTAGGAATAATCTATGACCAAGATATGAACCCTTAGAAATATCTTTAAGTCTATTTTTTAATGCAACAAACGGTAAGTGAATATGGTTTTTCTAGAGGAAGTTATGATCATTTTCCCATAAGGTGTTTGTACTGAACAGGCAAAATAATTTGAGGTAACTTTAAAAATACACCAATAAAAACATAGAAAGAATTATAGTTTTAACTTTATTCCTTTGGAAAGGTTTCGAAGTCTAGTTTCCGGCAAAATAAATGACAAGCGAATCCAAGTTTTGTAGGAAAAGTTATGAGTAATTTAGCATGAAGAGGTAAAAAACTGAAAAAATCTGTCTAGATTGAGCCATACTTGTTTAGATCAAGCCTTCACTTACAAGCTCGATCTAGAACTTATCGAATTGATCCTGGGTTGAGCCGGCACTTCTCTGGTCTCATAAAAGTGCCCAAAAATACCATGGATAAAGCTGACAACACGCCGTATTGATCCAAAAGTGAGAGAAACAGATTTTTGGCTTTGGAAACTTCCAATTTTGGCTTAGTTAGAGTTCTATTTCATTTAGAACTCTTATAAGACCTATATAATAGATTAAACTCAGCCTAAATTGACCTTAAAACACAAAGAACAAAGGAGGGAAGGAAAATCAAGGAAAGAAAAGCTAGGGTTTAAAGGATTTTTGGGGATTTTTGAAGAACAAAGCTAAGAACGAATTTGTGATTCAACAAAGATGTAAGAAACTATGCAATCTAACATTTTTACTTAGGTTCTTAGTTATCTAAACATATTGATCCCATTTTTTAGAGTTTTCACAAGTTTTGAATGAATTTTCAAGTGAATATGTTAAGAATCATTGGAGAACTTTTTAAGAATGTAAAGACCAAATTTTTACAGAGAAAAGTAATCATTTTCCATAAGTAAAGTATGTTTTTGAAATCCGTTGAAGTATAGACTATCATATAGATCAAAGCATGTAAAAATTGTATTGTATAAGATAGTTTTTGAGAAAATACTATTAGTATCGAAAGAATAGATAAAGTTCCATTGTTATGAAGTTGTAGATATTGAAAAGCTATTGTATTGATATAAGAATTGTGATAGAGATCATTGTTAATTTATTGCATGGTTTCATATAGAGTTTCTTAAAATGTTTGATACAAAGTGCTTAGATGGTCAAGCAAACTCCATTGGTTTTGAACTAGTATTGTACTATATATGTTAGAGATTACATTGTTATAGTTTAGAATTTAAAGAAGTGATTATATTGATTAAAATTGATAAAGGGTTAAAGTAATGCAAGTATATGGTTGAAGCCACCCTTCATCATCAAAAGGGAAACATTGATGATGCTTAGCACACTTGGCTTATGGTGTGAATGACCCTTTTACCGGGGATTATAAATGGTTATCACATGGCTCTTTGCACTAGAGATAAAATTGGTATATCACATGGCTCTTCTCATCGGAGATAAAATTGGTGAATCATGTGGCTCTTCTCACCGGAGATAAAATTGATGAATCATGTGGCTCTTCTCACCAGAGATAAAATTGGTGAATCACGTGGCTCTTTGTACTGAAGATAAATTGGTGTATCATGTGTCTTTTTTCACCGGAGATAAAATGGTGACATTGACATCATATCATATTGCATTGTCGTTAGCTCATCCATGGAAATTTGTGGGTGGAAAGCTGTACTGAAATTCAACTTTGTCCCCATGACAATTTGTTGACAGTGCCAGAACCTATAAGTGAATCGTGGATCTCGGTCCAATACAATGGCTATAGGAATCCCATGTAATTTCTTTGCCTTGCTGATGTAGATTGACGTTAATTTGTTTAGTGATTATGTCATTTTAATTGGTAGAAAATGAACGTATTTGGTCAATCTATTGACTATCACCCAAAAAGAGTCTAGTCTCTTGGCTGGCATTGGTAATCCTAACACAAAGTCCATAGAAATCTGTTCCCATTTCCATTCTAGAATTTCAAGAGGTTGTAGTTGTCCAGCAAGCATTTGATGCTTGGCTTTCACCAATTAGAAAATTATGTATTAATATGAAATTTCTCTCTTCATATTATTCCACCAATCACACCTTTCATGTCTTGATGCATCTTGGTGTTACCAGGGTGAATTACATAAGCCACACTGTGAGCCTCTTCCATGATTTCTTGTTTTAGCTCTATATTATAAGTCACACATAAGTTGTTCCCAAACAAAAGCACACTATTCTCATCAAGGGACAAATCCCATTCTTTCCCCTTTCTTTACTTTGTTCGCAATCTTAACCAATTGTGGGATGTCATCCTTTTGTGTATCTTTAACCTTGTCAACAAGTGTTGGTTAAATTCTAAGGTGAGCCATTAATGCTCCTAATTCACTCACTTGGAGTTCAACCTTCATCTTCTTCCATTCATTCACAAGAGGTGCATTTACAACTATCAAACAAGCTAAGGTGCTTGACGACTTTCTACTCAAAGCATCGGCCACCAAATTGGCCTTACCAGGAAGGTAGCTAATTATGCAGTCATAGTCTTTAATCAATTACATCCATCTCCTTTGTCTCATGTTCAGTTCTTTCTATGAGAATATGTACTTAAGACTCTTGTGATCCATAAAAATCTCACAAGTCTCTCCATACAAGTAATGTTTCCAAATCTTCAAGGAAATACTACGACTGCTAACTATAGGTCATGAGTGGGATAGTTCAACTCATATGGTTTGAGTTGTCTAGATGCATAATTTATCACCTTCAACTTTGTATAAGTTCACAACCCAAGCCCTTCTTTAAGGCATTACTGTAAACTACAAATCTACCCAAGCTTGATGGTAGAGTGAGCACTAATGTGGAGACTAGCCTATCCTTTAATTCCTGAAAGCTTTTCTCACAATCATCATTCCACTAAAACTTCACATTTTTTAAAGTTAACTTGGTCATTGGTCCAATAATTTGTGAAAATCCTTTAACAAATCTTTGGTAGTACCCAACCAAACCCAAGAAACTACGATCTCAGTCACATTGGTTGGTCTAGGCCAGTTCACCACTACTTTAACTTTCTTTGGGCCCACATAAATTCCATTCTTTGAGATCACTTGCTCAAGAAACATCACTTATCAAGCCAAAGTTCACACTTACTAAACTTGGTGTATAACCTTTGTTCCTTTAAAGTTTTTAAGGTTATCCTTAGGTGCTCCTTATGTTTCTCATGATTTTTAGAATAAACTAGGATATCATCAAAGAACACAATCACAAAGTGATCCAAGAATGGTTAGAACACTCGGTTCATAAGGTCCATAAATGCGGTGAGGGTATTAGTGTAACGCCCTGCACCATGATGCATATATTATTATACACGTGTCACACTTAAAATGCTAACACATGTCACATAAATTTTGTACACACATAGGACCACTTAAATGCACATATGCTGATCTGAACATTGACACAATTTTAGAAAAGCACCAACAAAAATGTAGAAATAATATGTGAGTGAAACTTATACCTTTGGATAGGCACGGAAGTCTAGAGTCCTACTCAACAAATGGTGAGTGAAATAGACACCAAATGAAAAAAATTAAAGGTAATTTACTAAACAAGAAAAAAGGGTAAAAACATGATAAGTTCTAAAGCTATCCCAAACAGATGGCACAACTTTATAAATAAATCTGTATCAATCCCATAGGAATCACCCTATATATAATATATTCTTAGAAAAATCTATGAGTCTACTTTCCAATACAATAAACGGTGAGTGATTTGAAGTTTTATAGAAGAAATTATGACAATTTTCCCAAAAAATGTCTATGTTGTCTAGTATGGTATAAATCAGTAGATTTTGAGGTAAATTTAAAAATACACCAATAAAAATTTAGAATGAATTAGAGAACAAACTATATATTTTTGGAAATCTCTTGAAGTCTAATTTCCAACAAAAAAATGGTGAGTGAATCCGAGTTTTGTAGGCAAAGTTATGTTTGTTTTCCTATTAGGTGTCTGTGTTGGAAAAATTATGGGCGGGATGACATCATGAAAGCAAAAAATCCCGTACAACCATGATTTTTACACAATTTTAAGAACTTTTTCATTAAAAACCTACCTAAATACGAAATTGGGGATTATGGTTGTTATTTAAACCTATAAAAACATAGAAACTCATAAGAAAAATGATCTTTTGAAGAAGTTTTACAAGAATAGGAATTTTGAAGAGAAAGGAGGAGGAAAATCTAGGTTTTGCAAAGATTTGAGGATTTTTCTGAAGAACAAAGCTAGGAATGATTTTTACACATCAAGAGGTAAGAATGCATGTAGATTATTATTTTGTTTTGATTCCATAGGTTCCTAGAGCCTTGCTAATCTCGTTTTGCAAAAGATTTTTATC
>JAOXJP010228044.1:0-11193 GCA_025762735.1 Platanus orientalis | reverse complement strand
CTCATGTGCTAGCAAACAAAATTTCCTAAAATTACAAATTCTAAGCTTATTGATCGGTCATGGATTTTTCATGGTTGATCAAGAATCTTCATGATCGATCATAACTTATTCATCACTACAAAAAAACAATCTTTTTACAACATGCAATGCACACTGTTAATAACCTTTTATGACATGTGTAAATTGTTGTTGGATGGACATCCATAAATAATCGTCTAGCATAGGTGGTGTTCAATGAATGTTGTTAAAATATAAAATGTGTTATAAATCAAACTTTAAATGACATTTCATAAACACCATAAAAGATATTTTAACAGTGTAATGAACTTTATTAAAAGTTATTTTCATGTCATAAAATTTTTTTTATGACATGCATATGCATGTCATTTATGATATCTAGCATACACAACATGTATACATACATTTTGTATAAGACTTTTCAGTGCGTGTATATCCATGTTGTAACACCCCTCACCATGACCCACATATTACTATACATGTGTCACACTTAGAAAGCCAACATATGTCATATTAGTTTTGTACACACAGAGGACCACTTAAATACATATATGTTGACCAAAACATTGGCACAACTTTAGAAAGGTACCATAAAAATGTACAAAAAATTTGAGTAAAAATTATATCTTTGGATAGGAATGGAAGTCTATATTCCCACGCAACAAATGACAAGTGAAACGAATGTCAAACAAAAAAGTTAAAGGTAATTTATTGATCAAACAAAACAAAAGGTCAAGAACATGATAAGTTCTGAAGCTAACCCAGACAATTGAGAAAACTTTATAAATAAATCTGTATTAATCTCGTAGAAATCACCCTTCAAATAATATATGCTTGGAAATATCTATGAGTCTGTTTTCTAATGCGATAAATAGTGAGTAAATTGAAGTTTCCTAGAAGAAGTTATGACAATTTTTCCACCAAGTGTCTATGTTGTCTGGTATGGTCTAAATCAATAGATTTTGAGATAATTTTAAAAATACACCAATAAAAATGTAGGAGGAATTAGAGAGCAAGCTTTATAGATTTCTAATGCTTTTGAAGTTTATTTTCTAACAAAAAAACAGTAAGTGAATTCGAGTTTTGTAGAAAAAGTTATGGTTGTTTTTCCACCGATGTCTATGCTAAAAAATTATGGGTGGGATGATGTCATAAAAGTAGAAAATTTTGTATAACCATGTTTTTTTGCAAAATTTTAAGGACTTTTTCACTAAAAACCTACCTAGACAAGAAATTGGGGATTATGGATGCTATTTAGGCCTATAAAAATTTAGAAACTAATAAGAATAAGGATTCTTTGAAGAAGTTTACAAGCTTTGGGATTTTAAAGAAAAAAAAAGTTAGGGTTTGAAGAAAATTTTGGGGATTTGAAAGAGGAAAAGATGAAATAACACAACAAGCTTTGAAATTTTAATTTTCTATAAAAAGAAGCAAGTAACTTTGTAAAACATACATGTTTTCTTCCTTTGTTTAGATTCTCAGAAGTATTTTGAGAAGAAATCTATGCAAAACATACTTGTTTTTCAATTTTTGTTTAAGATCTTAGAAGTTCTTTGATAAGAAAGATAAGTTTGACAGTTTATGATTTTCTATAAGTAATGATATTAAACATACATGTTTTTCTATTTTGTTTAGGATCTTAGAGTTTCTTAATGAAAAGATATGTTTTCAAAAGTGATTTTTCATTATTTGTCTCATAAGTTCTTACAATGAATAAATGTTTATGATTTATTATATGTGTTGAATTGTATAAGTCTTATATTATGTAAATATTGTATATCATCCATTGTTTCTTCATGTTTGATGCTTGATTTTATATTAATGTTTAATGATACATGTTAGCCATGTTTGATTAATACCTATAAGAATCTATGCTTAGTTCCTTTGAGTTTGGATAAGGATGTACCATTCCATGCATATTTTTCTGTAGCATCAACACTATTCGTAATTTTGAAAATATAGTTATTCTTAGATGTGCTTAAATGGTCAAACAAATTTTCTGTTTTGCAAAGCATGTATTGATTATATGTTTTTATAAAAGAAAACATTAGTTTTGAAGAGAAAAAAAAGAAAAGAAGAGATTTTCAAAAGAAAAGTTTGTTAGAAAGTAAAACATGCATTCATGCATACTTTTATGAAAATATGTGATTTATTATAATATGATAAATTTTACAATATGTTATGCTATGTATTATTAATGTGATTATGTAGAAAACCCATCATGGTTAAGGTAATGTGAAGTTCCATAGTTGGAACCTATGAAAGTAAGTTGTGCTTAGATGAAAGACATGTGCATAAGCTTTATTAAAAAAACTCTTATGGATTGAAGTGTAAAGGTTTTAAAGATCAATATAAAAGTGATGTGAAGTTTGTGATATAAAGAACTTATCCAACAGGTTTATATGTGGGTCTATGTTAATGATGTGAAGTATGTGATGTGAAAACATGTCCAATAGGTTTGCATATGGGATTATTTATGTGAAATGTGATGTGATTGTGTTAAGACCCAAAAATGTTAAAGAATGAATACCCATTGTGTTTGTAATAACCTGTCTACATGTTGGTATGTAGACTTTTGATATCCTGTCTATTGGTTGGTATGTAGACTTTTGATAACCTTCCCACAGGTTGGTATGTGGACTTATGATAACCTATTTACAGATTTGTATATAGACTTTTGATAATCTGTCTATAAGTTGGTATGTAAACTTTTGATAACCTGCCTACAGTTGATATGTGAGCTTGTGATAGCACTATGTGGTATAAATTCAATAACCTGGGTCATATGTGTGAAAGATACAAACTCAAGATGGGCTAACAGAGATAAGTTTTGTTTGTGAAAGTTTAGAGATCCTAAGTGTGAAAGAAATTAGAATATGAGAATGTTTGAAAGAGTTTATGTATTTAAAGATCCTTTAAGAATTCCATTTGAAAGAAAAGTTTTGAATGATTATAAGTATATGAGTGAAGGTGAAAACTTAGAAATTAAGAAAAGTAAGACAAGTATGTGAATCTTAGGAATACGTTAAGGTTTTTTGTGATAATATGTGTGTATGAAGTAAGATAATACATTAAGTATAAGATAAGTTATGTTTGTTCTATAAGTATCTGCATATGAAAGTTTTAATTTAAGTAATTAATGAAGGTAAGTTTTGTTTTCAAATGTTAAGTTTAGTTTTCAGCAAAGTGTGTTTTAAGAAAATTATTTTGAAAATAAGTTTTTATAAAAATTCATGCTAAGTCTTGGTCACATTCCAGTTTGTTTTGTATTGTTATTTGCGCGCCATGGATTGACCCATGTGCATTATTTTTTAAATTAGCATGTTTTACAAGTGTTGTCCAATAGATGTAAAGAATACATGACATGTGATGAGGAGCTTTCATTGGAGGATTTAGATTTTGTTTTTTATTTAGACTTTAGTTGTTTAGTTCGTAGTAATTATTTCAATTTTAATTTATATGGACTCCTACGAGGGAGATGTTAATTTGTTTTAAGTATAAGAACCCATGAGTTTAGATTTTATTTTAGTATGGTTTATGGGAATTAATAGTTGAAAGATGGAGAACTTGGATATGAATAAAGTTTAGATTCTTTCCTCTATACTGATGTGAGATTAGATGTGTGATTCTGATGCAATATCAGTGTGAAAAAACCTTTCATGAATGCGTAATAATTATGTAAGAAAAGTGAAAATTTTACAAGGCCCTTTAATAATATTCCACTGCGAAGGGTCTTAGGTGTAAGTGAGAAGAGTGTTAAGTGAATTAACACTCCGAAGTCTCTTCTAGGGATGGGATTTTGGGGCGTTATACATGTTATCTATGATATTGAGCACACACAACATGCATATGAACACCATGCATAAATCTTTTCACAACATATAATACACGTTATTAATGTCTTTTTTTAATTAAAAAAATAAACAAAATACCAACATAACAATACAAACAAACCACCTTGACCTTATAAATATTTTCAAGCAATCATTACACACAAATGCACCATCTGAGGGATTCAAAATAATTGAGAGTAAAGGCCTTCCAACAAAATAAAAATGGTAAATAAAGATACTTAATCAAAAAAATAAAAGAAACATTATAAAAATATATTCATTGATTGTGTTCCACATCGTATTAGTTTTTCAGGATTAATGTTCATCACTAATCACATACGAAGGATTTTCATCAGTTGTTTCACAGACATATTCCTTATTTGACCTCGAGCTCTTTTTAGATACAACCACCTATATATAGTTAAAGAATAACTCCACAAATATAGATAAATGAAGTCGTATGCCCAACTTATGAGAACAATGATATAATCAATCTCAATCATTCTTATAGAGCAGCCAATGCAATACAAAGACCTTATAATTTTAAATTCCAAGGGATTTCAATGTACCTTGTCAATAAGAGGGAATGCTAAATTGGATCCAACACCAAACTAATTAACCTATCAAACCATCATCTGCTCCTAGATCCTTATAGAGCAGCCAATCTCAATCTTTCTTATAGAGTAGCCAATGCAATACAAAGACCTTATAATTTTAAATACCAAGGGATTTCAATGTACCTTGTCAGTAAGAAGGAATGCTAAATTGGATCCAACACCAAACTAATTAACCTATCAAACCATCATCTGCTCCTAGATCCTTATTTTCCTACAAAGAGTAAAGTGCAATGAATAAGCCTCAATAGATTTGGATAAACATATGTAATTCAAAATTAAAATAAAAGACAAAAAAGATACATAATGTCAAGTGACAGAGATATAGTGAAGAAAAAGACATGAAATAAAAAGTTGAAGAAAAGACATGTCTAAAGATCCACCTCACAAGCTCCTGAAAAAACACTTCCTTGTGGCTACATAGACTGTGAACCATCAAATCCAAGAGGTGACTCACCTGCAGTTAGTTTTAATTATCAAGAGGTAAGGAAGGTAAAAGAGAGCATTTAACCAAATCAACATATTATCTTGTTCTCAACGGTGAGATACTTTTGGTGGAGGGCATGTAAAGGAGCACTGCTTGTTAGAAAAGCCCTAGTCAATAAGAAGATAAGTTTGGATCCGTTGTGTTCTATTTGTGTAAATGAAGAGAAAACAATAACTTATTGTCTAATATCTTGATCCTTTGTTACTAGGACTTGGTATCCATACCATCAAAAGTTTCTAAAGTCGATGAATATTTCACCTCAATGAGTTATGAAAATTATAGAGAAATTTCGTTAAAATGATTCGAAATGAGAGAAAACTAAAGAAATTATAAAAATATTGGGAAAATGTGAAAATTTTAAAGAAGATTAGACAATTTTGAAATAAGCTTGAATGCATCCACGAGTAAAAAAATTATATATAACAAGCAAAAGAGAATTATGAGACTAGTATAGGCGTTGTTAAAAAGATATGATTCATTATCACTTAAAATGGTTTTTTTTTTTCACATGCAAAGCTCAAGTAATAATACCAGATAAATATGTTCAACTAAACTATAACCTTTATTATTATTATTTTTTTTTGTCACCATCAATACCACAAAGTTCTCAGTTGGTTCAAACTTCTCAACTCTATAGTGAGCAGGTTGAATTCCTTTTCCCTGCTTTCATTTATTAATAAATAAATTATCTAAAGGCCAAATGGACATATTCAATATTTTATTACCCTAATATGCTTATTAATTATTGTTTTTAAAAATCCACATATTTTTAATAGTAACAATTATTAATCACATGAACTATTTAGTTCATGAAGGATTTATATAGACAATAATATTGTTTTTTTTTTTTTTTTTAAAGGAGCTAGATCTCAATCTCATATATTGAAATGGATTACATTATGTTCTTTGGACATAATGATAGATTACAATGCATCATCAAGTAATTCAGGATTCCATAATCCCTCCACTTGTTCCTTAGTTGCAACTAAAGCCATATGGTGTACTGCATTGTTACAGCTCCATAGAACAAAAGAAATCATGGTAATTGAGTTAAATAGGTTCCGACTATCCTAAATGATTTTTCCTATCCTCCACAGGGGGTTGACAATCTTGTCAAGAAGCAATTTGGTGATTGGTTCAAAATCTCCCTCAATAATGATCTTGTGTGCTTCAAGTTTGGTAGCTAATTGCAATCTAAGAAGAAATCCCAATGTTGTTGTTTCCTCTATTGTTCCTCCATGAATAATTTTGGAAGATCCTTTAATAAAGATGTCCAACTGATCCCTAGAAATAGTTGTTGCAACTCCAATCAATCTAGTGGCTCCATCCACATTAATTTTGATGTAGCCTTGTGGTGGAGGAGACCACTTAGATAACGAGGTATTTCAGGTTTGAAAGGTCTAAAATGCTTTAGTGAGACTATTTTTATTAGAAATATTAAGTGCATGTTGATATTCATTAAACATCTTGGTTGCTTTGTGGATGATGATCTTGGTTGAGGGGAAAGGCTATGAAATTTTTTTCATTCCTAGCTATCCAGATATACCATATAATGAGAGCACCCATGTTAAAAGCATGAATCTAGATATAAAAGACACCAATTCCCAATCCAATCCTTGAAGTATCTATGATTTTCTCTCCCTTAAACCCAAAGAAGATCCAAACCAAATCAATTGTGAAACTTTACAATGAAGAAGAGATGGTTGATGGATCTATCATTATGATAAACTTAGAGAGATTCCCTTTCACAACTATAGCATTATGTAAGCATCTTCAAATTAATATTATAGCACATGGATGGATGCTTTTGAATTTCCATAATGTCTTGAATATTTTGCCAGAGATGGCATCCATTTTGGTGGAGGATAAAACTTTTCCCTTGTTATATTGAGTATATGCATATTTAATAGTAAAATTAACAGAAGGGGTGAGGGGGTCCAAATAAGATTATCATCATCATACCTATCAACTTTGCTAAGATGGATTTTTTGAATAGCTTCTGACACATGAGAGGGAAAAATATCCGTTAATATATCTGTCATCTAGCTTCGAGAGGTGTGATCAATAAGCTCAACAACTTTCTTCATTGAAGATCCAGAGATGTTTTCAAGGGTTCTATGAGATGGAATGCTTAGGATCCAGGTACCTTCCCAAATATTAATGTTGTGACCACTAGCAACTGACCAACAAGTCCCTTCTTTGAATAACTCCCTACTACTGGAGATGGCTATCTATGTGGATGAAGTTGATTTGATTTGTTTAACCTCCCATAACTTGAGTTCCTCAAGTATCTTACCCTTAGAAGTTTAACCTAAGGGTCATTGAAGTTTTTAATAAATCTTCATCCTAGTTTACCCATTAGTGTATTATTGATTGTTTCCATATCTTTAACTCCAAGGCCTCCACTTTTTTTTCTCTTGAAAAATATTTTAATCTTTTAAGTACAACATCATTTTTCTTTCTTTTTTATCCCCACCAAAAGTCTCTTTGAAGACTGTTAATATGTTTGCAAATGGCTTTTGGCAAAAGATTAATGACCATGTAATAACATAGAAGAGAGGCCAAGACCAATTTAATCAGAATGCTTTTACAAACATGGGAAAGTAATTTGACTTCCCAACATTTAAGGTTGGTCTAGCATTTATTTAGGAGGAATTCATATGTATCCTTTCTTGCATCGTTTTACAAGAGGAATATTCCAAGATATTTGTTTTCTTTTTCCATCAGTTGCACTCAAAAAAATTGAGAAGCTCTATTATCCTCTCCTTTGACATTCCTACTGAAGAATAAGGCAGATTTTGCAAAATTCAGCTTTCAACCCCAACCATTTTTTATAGGTCTATAAAATGAGCTTAAGTTTTTCTACATTACAAGTTAGTCCTTCCAAATAGAAGAACATCCACTAACATTAAGAGAGAACTTTGGTGCATACCTATTAATTATGACGCCTTTATAAGTTCATTGATCAACCATCATATTTATCAAACAAGATAATACTTTAGCACATTAAGTGAAGATGTGTAGTGAAAGAGGGTAGCCTTGCCTAATATCACGAGATGGTGATATGCTTCCTTATGGATTCCCATTTATAAGAATGGAGAATGTTGTTCTTCTCCCTCCAGACATAATTATATCATGAATTTTGTTTTGGAAGTCAAATTTCTTAAGAACTGCACTAGTTAAGTCCCATCCAGCTTATCATATGCTTTTGTCATATCTAACTTCAGAACAATTCCCCCATTTTTCCCTCTCATAGATTTCATAGAATGGAAAATTTCCTGAGCAATGATATTATCTAAAATTTGGCATCCTGGGACAAAAACACCTTTTATGGGTAAAATTAATCTATTTAAGAGAGGCTGATGCACCTAGCTATGATCTTGGTGATCAGCCTGTAAATGACATTGCATAAGGAAGTTGGTCTCTAATCTGTAGGAGTCTCAACCACATCAAATTCTCTAGTATGCTTTATTATTAAAGATTTTTTCTCATACATTCATAATTGTTATATATTTTAATTTTTTTTTTTCTAACATACGCATGATAACTAGGGCTATCTGAGCCAAGGTAGCTTGCTTGGCTTATCATGAGCTGAGCTTGATCTGAAAATTTTAACCTTTTCTTTAAAAAAGTTTAAATTAAATTTTCTCATTAAACGGATACAGCCAGAGGCTATATGATCAAAACAATGACACTGTAAATGTCAAACTTAAAACTGTCCAAGATACAAAAGGAAGCTGATTCTATTTTCTTTTTTGTGTAATCAAAAGGAAACTGTTTAATGCCATTGTACAATAAAACTTTACTGAATCATCAAAAAACAAAAATGAAAAAAATGAAAGGAATGACAATTTTCAATTCTATGCCTAGATTGAGGAACTTGATAGTTCCAACTGGATAATGATTTTTGTATTAGTTTGGCTATCATTTCAAATGCATATCCCTTTTTTTTTTTCTTAATTTTATTGAAGAGCCTTTTGTTTTTAGGAAGAGCCCCGGTGGATCAGAATAGTACGTACTGTAGGCGTTTTATTAAATGAAACAAATGTTCTGTGATGAAACCCCGGTGGATCAGAATGCTAAGTACTGTAGGCGTTACATTAAATGAAACAAATGTTCTGTGATGAAAAAGTGCCTATGAGAGTCCCTGTGGTGAACTACAAACCTATAAACTGACATGTGGTGTGTTGGCGTTAAAAACATGCAAAAAAATGCTCAGTTGAAAAAGTAGGTGCCCAATTCTATTACCGAAATAAATAAAAAAAAAGAGACCAAATTCAAAGACACATCATGTGTCAATCTGTTACACACCTACAGAGGTTTTTAATCACAGACAATGGTCCTCCAGAAACAAGTGTTCTGTAATTTGGTTTTTGGCTCAACGTAAAGACCTTGCATACGGTATAATTTTCACAAGAGGAATAATTTTCTGCATTGCTGCCAACTATACGGATCATAGGACAATTTGGAATCGTGCTTAGAAATTAATTTAAACAGATGGTTCAGTAACATATCCTTCCTTTTTTTTTTTTGGGTAATCAAAATTACATATCCTTCTGTATACACGAATATGAGCACTGGCACCCTTTCTCCCCTCGTACTTCAACTCGAAGAACCTTCCGAACTTGAACATTTTGGGAAAGCTTTCTTCAAAATTCATTTCGGATTGCTAGGTGTTTCAAGATCACAACCCAAATGGAATAAGGGGAAGCTCTGGAAAAGGACTGAGCGCCACATCTGTAACTGCAATATCACCATGTTCACAAAGAAAACAATAGCGGAAGTCCACTTTTGGTGTAGTTTACCTGTACCAGAACACTTCTTACATGAACATCATTACTGGAGTAAAGGTTGTGATCCAACATTAAGACTTCAGCTTCTCAACCAAGAAGGATCAAAATCTCCAAAGCCTTGTGCATGGAATCCATCGAATCCACCTATACTCCAAAAGTTTACAACAGTTATAAACCAATCCAATGCTACTGAGTGCCATTCCCCTATAAGTTCTATAGTTGAACTAGTACGCAGACAACCTTCCTGTGTTACAATGTATTGGCTCAGTGGTCAGCTTCATTGGTTCCAGGACAGTTGGATAACAGCGCCTCCATGGATTCATACTGAAACAAAGGGCAGGGTTAATAAGAAAAACAATCAAAACCCTGGAATACAGGGTTGAGAAAAATTAATAAATCAAAAGCACTAAAAATGGAATGTCCATAACTCACCCGACATCCGCAGTAGAGGCAGTAATGATATTCATCTCTGAGCATCATCAATATATCTTGCAAATCCTGCATAGAAATATGTCTGAGTGTAGCTTAAATGAAAACCCTCAAATAGACACCCAGCAATAAAATTGATATATAGTTTATCAATGTGGGTATCCAACCCATATCAAGTTACTGTAACCTGTAACAGGAGAAGAGCCATTGCATTTGATTGTTCGGCTCATCTATTTTTGTGCTTTTCATCACCATGTCCAACCAAAGGACATGGTTAAATTTGACAAATAAAATCTTCATTGAGTTACTTTTATGTTGATTTTCACACGAACTCACCAACATGGCGACACCTCCACCTAACAAAACCTCACACTCACTATTTCAAATCAGAAACTCAACCTAATCATTAACATAGAGGGAACCATTCAACTGTTCTATGGTGTCAGCTTCTGGGTAGTCATAATTCCTGCTCTATCTACTGCAATCAAGGATGTTCAAACTGGAACCTTTTTTGCGAATTGATTCGCAAACCTAGTCCTCCATCAAAATCAGATGTTCAAACTGGAGGCTACGACCTTGGCCTCTCTGGATAATGGGAAATCCACCAGCGACTGCTGAAATTTTCCCTCAATTAATAGGCTCTCATACCCCTTCCAACTGGGTATCTAAGGTCCTACAAAGGGGATATAAGCTCACCTATGATAATATCTTTGATACTAACCGATGAAGACATCAGGACTAGGGGTGGAACTTTTCAGATTTATCAGCGGAGACGGAGGAGATTCGGGCCCTTACTATGATTCAGATACGGGCCCACATTGATTTTCAAACTTGGGAGAGTTAGTTTGATGTTTAAGGATTTATTTTATGTTTAGTAGTTGTTTATTTTATGTTGGAATGCAAGTTTAGCCCAAATAGGAGTAGAAATGAGGGAATGGTTAAAATTGATAACCAAGAGATACCTCAGAGTGACCATTTTCGTTATCTTGGTTCAATCATGCACAAAGAGGGAGATATTG
>JAOXJP010228043.1:0-11193 GCA_025762735.1 Platanus orientalis | reverse complement strand
GCGATGTAACGAAGAATCCCATATCGATAAACGATGTGGTTTTTAATGAATTGAATCAGTCTTTTTGTTTACCTCTTTGAGAGGAACAACTTCAGCCCAATTCGAGAAATAATCTCTTGCTGCCAAGATGTAAAGATGCTGCTTCAATGACTTAAGGAGCGGACCAACCACATTAAGCCCCCATCCATCAAATGGCCATGATGCAAGTGTAGGGTGTAATGGTTCAGGTGGTTGGTGAATGAAGTCTCCATGAAACTGAATTGCTTGACACCTTTTTGCATACTCCATTGAATCCTTCACCATTGTGGGCTAGTAGAATCCCATTCTTTTTAGTTGATTATGGAGTTTTGGTCTAGATTGATGAGCTCCACATACTCCCAAGTGTGCTTCTTTAAGAACTTCTTGGATTTCATCATCCCCAAGACATCGCATGAAGACATCATTGAAAGAGTGACGATAAAGTCGATTGTTGTAGTATAAGAACTAGGTGTGCAACTCCATATTTCGATCTTATACTTAGGATCTTTTGGTAGTTTCCCATATTCCAAATAATCTATGAGAGGGTGCCTTTAGTCCTCGACCTCAACCACCATCACTGAAAGCACATTAGTTTCATGCGATTCACTATCCTTATCATGTGAAGGTAGAGGAGGTAGTACCCATCTTTGGCAAACAGGTACTAACTTAGCTTTTTTTTCTGGTAAAATGCTGTAGCAAGGTTGGCTAACACGTCTGCTTGTTTGTTTTCACCTCTAGGTACATGATTGATGGTGATATCATCAATTTGGTTCATGAGCCGCAAAACATAATGAAAATAAGGAACCAAGTCAATCTTTTGAACATCATATTGCATAAGGAGTTGATTCACCACTAGTTTGGAATCACCATATATGTTGAGTTGTAAGAGTTGCATATCAATGGCCATCTCTAAACCAATAATTAGTGATTGATATTCAACAACATTGTTTAAACACAATTGGGTGAGGGTGAATGAGAATATGGTAACACCTCCCTTTGCAGGGTGATGAAAATGACCCCTGCCCCAACACCATCTCTACGAGCAGCTCCATCGAAAAACATCTTCCATTTAGGGATGGTCTCAACAAAGAAGACCTCTTCATCTAGGAAATCTTTTAATAATTCTCAATTAGAAGGAATAGGGTGATCTGCAAGGAAATCAACTAGGGCTTGGCCCTTGACTGCTTTTGCGTAATGTAGGTGATCTCAAATTCGAAAAGAAGTAGGGCCCATTTAGCTAACCTCCCTGAAAGAACCGGTCTTGTCATGATGTATTTGAGTGGATCTACCTTTGACACAAGCCGCACTGTATGAGACAACATGTAATGCCGTAACTTCTTAGTGGTGAAGATGAGAGCAAGGCAAAGCTTTTCGATAGGTGAGTAATTCACCTCAGCACCTACTAAGGTCTGACTTAAGTAATAAAGTGCATTTTCTTTGCCTTGTTCATTAATCTGTGCTAATAAAGCTCTCAAAGAGTGTTCTTGGGCCGCAATGTAGAGGATGAGCGGCTTCCCTGGGATTGGTGTCGCTAATACTGGAGGCTTTAACAGGTATTCTTTATACTCTTAAGATCATTTCTGTAGGCATCATCCCATTCAAATGGCACATCCTTCTTCATTAATCAGTTGAATGGTTGACATCGTCCGGCTAGGCTAGAGATAAACCTCCGAATGTAGGCAAGTCGTCCTTGGAGACTTTTCAACTCACGTAAATTTTGGGGCTCATGCATATTCTGAATGACATCAATTTTAGATTGGTCGATCTCGATGCCACGATGACGAACAATGAACCTAAGAAACTTTCCCGAGGTTACACCAAAAGCACACTTTAATGGATTCATCTTAAGTTGGTACCTCTAAAGACGGTTAAAGACGTTGCGAAGATCCCTTAAATGGTCAATCTTCTTTCTAGACTTCACCACAAGATCATCAACATAACACTCAACCGCCTTATGCAACATATCATCAAATATTTTATGCATTGCACGCTGATAGGTAGCACAAGCATTCTTGAGTCCAAAGGGCATCACTTTATAGCAAAAGATGCGTCTCGGAGTTCAAAATGAGGTGAGCTCTTCGTCTCTGGGTGCCATCCGTATTTGATTGTATCCAGACGATCCATCCATAAAGGACAAGACCTCATGTCCTAATGTTGCATTAACCATCAATTCTATAATTGGCAAAGGAAAATCGTCCTTTGGACATGCATTGTTCAAGTCACAAAAATCTACACAAACTCATATTTGCCCATTCTTCTTCTTTACTGGGACTATGTTTGCAATCCATGTAGGGTATCTGACTTTGCGGATGAACCCAGCTTCAATGAGCTTATTCACTTCAGCCTCAATTTGTAGTGCTAATTCAGGTCGAAAACGACGTTGTGCTTGCTTGATAGGGCGCACGCCATGCTTGACTGCTAAATGTGAACAACTACCTTGGGGTTGAGCCCAGGCATCTCTTGGTATGTCCAGGCAAAGACATCCTGATATTCTTGAAGCAAAGTTAAGTATGCTGCCTCTTCTTCGGGGTTCAGGAGGGCACTAATAAATGTGTACCGAGGATCATTTTCTATCCTAAGATTGACTTGTTTCAATTCATCAACAGTAGCTTGCCCCCCTTCTTCAAAGAGCGGTGGGGCATCTTCGAGCTTATCGCCTGAAGAAGAAGACTCCTCCTCACAGTGTTCTTTAATGGTCACATGGTTTACTTCAACAGTACTTTCTTCAACAGAAATATTTTCATTAATATGTTAACGATGAGGCTGATTAGTGTGGATGATTGTTCGTCTCTTAACCAACAAAGCATCCTCTAAAGACACTTCAAGCACAACTTGGCGTCTCACACGAGAAAGGAGCAAACTATGTGGCTCTTCTTTTAATTTGAAAGCGATGAAAGGTGCTTTATATCTCCTTTTTGACTTCTTTTTATGTGACCTGGAAATTTCAACATTAGTCTGCAAGTTGATGTTGGTCAACATGTCGGATTGTAGTGGCTCCTTCTGATAAAGCATTGGAGTGGGTTTCTGCCCTAACCGCTTGAACACTAAAGTGCATTGATTTGATCGGCCTATCCTATGAAAGACAAATAGATGACTTCTCATTGCATTCTTTTTCTTTTTAGCTTCTTTGGTTACTTACACTATGATATGATTTGTCGCCACCTTTTTACCTGAGATTTTTGACGGGTGGCTCTGGTGTGAACCCGATCCCCGAGCGAGAACTAGGAACCTTATGTCCTTCCCTTAACAACTTGTGTTGGGTTGGTGTCAATCCATGTATCTTTTCTCCTATAAGGTCAAGAGGAAGTTTGGTTAGTGGTTTAAGCTCGCCTCTTCCATAGCCTGCACTTTCGATTAGCTTTTCAATCTCGGGATTACACCATTCTTGACATCTTCTAATTGGTGACATGTCTTCCCTTGTAGGAGTTATTGATGAGGTCACAAAACCCTTAAGTGAAGGTTTTTCAATCGAGGGCTTTTCGATCGGTGAGATTGGAAGAACTAGCTCATCCTTAAGTACATCAAAGTCGCCACAAAAGAGAGTAGGCTTGAGTTGTGGTGATACAGCTTCAAACGGGGATTGTCTAATTCTTCTTTAAGACTTGGGAATGTAACAAAGTACAGATCTTGGCTTTACAACCTCATATGGTCTTTTCTCCACCTCAGATATTTTGGAAAGTGATGGTGTAGGTGTGGTCCATTTATCATCCTTCATTACGTTAGATGATGAATGACTCTCTTTTATAATTTCATTACCCTCTTTAGACTCATAGATCTTAGATGCGTCCTTTGGAGAAGAAGCTTCATCAGTTATGATTTTCTTGAAGGAAGTAACTGAAATAGGAAGGGCTTCTAGAATCGTCTCCTTCTCCTCATAGAATTTAGCATCAGCAAAATAGGCCTCAGTTTTGGTAAATGGCTTGTCTTCCGCAACCACTCGCTTTTGAACCCCGTCATTGTAATAGTTGAAGCATTAGTACCAACTAGATGGCACAACTCCGATCTCATGTAACCATGGTCGTCCAAGAAGCAAGTGATATGAAGTTTTTGCATCGATAACATAAAATAAAGCCAAACTGGTGAGGGCTTCAATTATAAGTATCAGTTGACCAATGCGGATAACACGTTGCCCCCTTAGTTAAAGCCTTGGATTGTCAACTTGCTATAGGACAGTTCATCAGTAGAGATACCAATTTGTCTCATTGTACGGATGGGCATGATATTGACAGTAGATCCGCAATCAAGGAAGATTCGTCGCACCTTATGTTCTCGAACATACCCTGTAACATAAAGGGGTCTATTGTGTGGACGAGACCCGAGTTGTAGATCTTCATCTGTGAAAGTGATGGCTGCCATGCAAGAAGCATATTTATCTTCCTTGTTGTTGAGTAAGAGATTTCCTTTGTATTGTGCAAGATTGGTCAAGGCATGAGCTACAACGACTCTAACGTCCTCTGGGAGAAGAAACAACTCAGAGAGGCTAAGATGAACTGGTACATCTGCTACCAAACCCCCATCACCTTGGTCTAGCTTTTTCAGAACTTGTTAAGCTCTTGTCAGATATGTCCAAGTTTTCTTCTGATGGTTTATCTTCAACATGTATTGCATAGCACATCACCATATATGAAGATTCATCATCCTTTGGTAAGAACCCCTTAGGCATGTAATCTCTTAGGGTTATAGTTCTTCTTGCAGGTTGTTTAAGGACCTCAGTTGAAGGAGTAGGTGGTACCAGTGACATTTTCCCCCTTGTAGACTTCTTCTTCTTTAAGATGGCTCTATGTCGAGTCCTTTGTTTTTCCCTCTTTGGTCGCAAAGATGATGAGTCTAATCTGAACTGAGTTTGATGCTTATGCCGAGTGACAAGAGTCCACCCTTCATCGTCCTTGTCTTCATACCTAGACAAAGTTCTGTTTTATATCCTACGATTTTTTGATTTTTGATCTAAGAATATAGAACACGCTTGCCCTTAGTACGAAGATAGTTTCTTGATGATAGGAGGGTAAAAGAGTGATGTGGGCTCGAATGATCCAAAAGTGATTGTGACCATGTTGGTATCAGCCACATCATTACTTGGGTCAAGCTCGATCTTTCCCTGTCGGGTTAGCTCCATAATCTTTTCTTTTAAGACAAAACATCTTTCAACTGGATGACTAACCAATTGGTGGTAGCGATAATATTTTGGGTCATTAACGTGACCCATCTCTTCTGGACGCTTTGAGGGTATGAGTTCAATCAAGTTCTTGCTGAGTAAGTCGTCAATCATGACGGAAACATCAGAATCTGGAAATGGATATTATTTTGCCTCAAGCTCCTTTAAAGAAACCTTTTTCTTTCTTTTCTCTTGGGAAATAGGAGATTTTGTGACTTTTTTTCCCATATATTTTGATAGGGGCAGTAGTAATAGCTATAGCTTCCTTTGACTTGGTGGGCTTTACTTCTTTCTTTACTTCTTTATTTTCCTTTCGGGGTTCACCTGGCTGTATATCCCCATGTTGAGTTATGCTGAGTTCCATGTCGTGGGCTCTCGTAGCTAGCTCTTCAAAGGTGCGAGGCTTAATCCCTTTTAGGATATAATGTAGCCCTCAATGCATACCTTGGATGCACACATCTATGGCAGATGACTCAGATAGATGATCCTTGCAGTTGAGCGCAAGGTTTCTTCATCGATCAATGTAGTCAGTCACTTCTTCATCATTCCTCTGGCGATAAGCGAAAAGTTCCGCAATGCTTACAGTATGACGAGTACTATAAAAGCGGTTGAAGAACTCTCTCTCCACCTGGTCCCAGTTATCAATGGAACCAACTTCGAGATCAGTGTATCAATCGAATGCATTTCCTCGCAAGGAGTGAACAAATTGCTTCACCAAGAGGTCACCAGAAGTGCCAGCGTTATGACAAGTTTCAACGAAATGAGCAACATGTTGTTTCGGGTTGCCTTTTTCGTCGAACTATTGAAACTTTGGTGGCTAGTAACCCATCGGCATGAACATTTAGTTGATGCGTTGAGAATATGGTTTTGAGTATAATAATGAAGATTAAGGTGCACCGCCATATTGAGCACGAATGGTATCAACAATCATATTTTACACCTGTTGAACTGAAATGGAAGCAATAGAGGCTTTTCTAGAGTTCTCCTCATTGTTGTCCGTAGCAATACGCTCTTGTTGCTCTTCATCAAAGGTAGAATCCTTACGGGGCATGAACCCAGGCGGATGAGAAGGTCCACTGGAATCTTTAGGCTGCTTCTCAAGCTTATTCATTAAGGAAGCAATTTGAAAGTCTTTCTCACGGTTGCTAATTTAAAGTTTTTCAATATCGGCGGCCATTTGTGCTAGTTGTTCATCCACCTAGCAGCTCCCATCATCATCGCGTTCATGATAAAGGTTGACGAGTAAGAGCCACTGCACGAAAAACCTTTTGTCATGGGAGATCCAAGAGAAGAGCCAGATCTCAAACCACCACTCGAACTCTACATGTCAGGAATGAAGTCTTCGTTGCCGTGAGGAGACGATGGATGCGGCGATGTGGTTGATTCACTAACACCTCCTCTTCTAGGGATCTCACACCAGGATTCTCCTTTCTCCAACTATAGGGTCAACTAGTCGAAAACCTCTAGCGTCAGCCTTGGAGCGTGTAATTGGTCCTTCATAGGGAATAGGTAGAGAAGTGACATCAGAAGAAGTAGAACTTCCTAAAGTGGCATTCTTGCTTTTCATGTTGATGGGAGTAGCAAGAATAGTGTCCTTCTTCGTAAGTGTCATAGTGATAGCAGAAACGTTGCTGACATCGACAAGAGAGATGAGAGGAGAGAGAGTCCCATCGGGCGTGCCAAAAATTTGTCAACACAAATTTCGTGTATTAAATAAACACAAAATGCGATGGCAAATTACAAATATGAATAATGATAAAATGGATACAAGTCTCTTGGATTACACCATTTAAGTGAGTGTGACCTCTGATTAACCGTCAACGTTGAAGGCGAAGGCCTGATGGCGTGTTTCTCGGCTTTAGTTGTGTTGGTGTGGTTTTCTCCCTTACTCTATGCTTTGCGCTTTCTCGGTTGTAGAAAGAATTTCTCTTCTAGAAGAGCCTTTGTGTGGCTTGATCTCCTTTGAAGAATTGAACTTCAAGTGCTTTGAATGTTGGTATAGCTTTTTTCACTTAAGTCTTTTTGGAGAAAAACTTTAATAGAGAGTTTGTGGATCCCTTTTTCAAATTCAAGTCTTGGGTATTTATAGACTCTGAAAATCTTGATTGATAGGAAGCGTTGTGCCACTTATAAACATATGAGATTTTCTCTCATTTGATCTCTATCTCTTATTTTGGTATAAGATTGGATCTAACTTCAAGATTTCTCTTTGGTTATAAATCTGCTACATGTGTGACCAACCTTTAAAGATAAGATTCATATCTTTGATCATGTGGGCTCAATAATGGGCTTGGAGCACTTAGATTTGCAGCCCATGGGTTGTTGTTTACGAACCCATATTTATGCTTCAATGAGCTACCCATATGGTTTTCAAGCTCATTTGTAATCTCTAAGCACTTATTGTAATTTGCATGGGTATGTGCCCTTATTTATAATTTACACAAATTTTAAGTAACTACAGTTATTTTCTTCTTTTTTTGTTTTTGGGTAATCAAGTGAAATTGGTTACTGGTTAGCTTGGCAACAAACAGCCCCATATAAGATGCATGTAACTTTCAAAGCATTATTAGATGTCAATGTGCCGATACATGATGCCGGCTTTGCCCGTGCAAGCTAGTGCATGACTATGATACTAAAGCTAATAGACCAGAAACTGGCAAATTTGTGACAATTAAGAGCATACAACTTGCAATCTATTGTTCCTATTTTGATTATCTTGATGACTTTGACATCCAGAACTTAAGAATGATTTGGTCTCCAAAAAGCACACCCGAGTTCACATCATTTTTTCCACAGAACTTAAGGTTATTTGTCAAGTTATTTTCAGAAGAGCATGGCAGATCCATGTCCATTGACTTTGCTCATCTAAAGGCTTGTAAGAACCTGGTTGAGGCTTTACCAAGTAACTCAGTTTCAGCTCCCATTTGGATGTAAAACTAAGGAGAAGCAATCATGAATCCACAACATAGGAAGCACTCAAGGCATTAAACAAATGTTGAAGGATGAACCAAGAACAGGATCTCTCGTATCTGACCTGCATGCAACAATTGACAGTAGTATGTTTTCTAAATGTAAGCTCTGTTTGTGCTAACATTGCAGGATGGCAAGATAAGTGTTTGCCTTGAAAAAGGCTAAATTGCAAGTGCAGTTCCAACAGTGAGTATGACTTCTAGTTAGGATGCAAGAATAGGGCACTTTGGTGCGTTTTAACATAAAATCATCCTTATTTTTCCTTTTCTCCAATTTTTTTAAGAAAGAAAAAGAAGCGTTGCTCATGCCTTTTAATTTGGTCGCTCCTTAAATTATAAAGATATAAAGGCCATTAGTAGATTAACAGAACCTTTAATCCTAACATCTTGATACAAATCTGCTAAAAATAAATATACTAATTAGCAATAACTTAATAAAGTCACAAGATACAACTGTATCCTTTTTCCTGTTTCCTTCGTACGTTAAGTTAGCATGCTCAGTGATGATAGGGAGAAATCTAGGAAAACCACTAGTACAATCTCCATATCTATATCAAGAAGTCAGCGTCTTGATTTTATGAGTTGTTGATCTTGTAACTACCATATCCAAATTAGTCTCTTACCTGCATTGGAGTCCTTTCCATAAGCATGTTATTCTGCAAGAAGCTTTTGTAAGTCATTAATGAGTTCATTTCAACTTCCTCATTTAAGCCTGTCATCGGGGGTGAGCTTCTTAGCCTTTGACAGCTTCCATCTGGATAGGATATTATGCTCTTTCTCAATTTTGGTTCCAAAGATCAACGGAGGAATCCATGGTGATCATGAATAAATGCCCTCAAACCAAATATATAATCTTTACGGCCACACTGTTGAGAGAACTCCCTTGGTCCTTGGCCAAGATTAGGATCTCTCCTAGAGAATTTTATTTACACCCTAATCTGATAGAATAACTGATCAATGGGCCATGGGCCAGTAAAAAAGCATGGACTGTTAGAAGCTATGAAATAACAAACCAAATATCACCTTAGAGTAGCATCCCTACAGAGACAGCACTATCATATACTCCTATATTCAATAATTGTGCCAAATTTTGAACCGTGTTATATAATAGCCTGTTGTGGCTTTTCATTTGCACAGCTCTGATACTCCCTTCTTGAACGAAGTCACCATGGCAAAATCTGAGGCAGTAAAGGTCTCACAAAAAGAGACTCATTGTGACATAGGGGTAAGCTAGGTTACACTATCAAGTAAACTAAAAACATACAAAGATGAGCTTCATGCAACTTGAACTCAAAGTCCTTTGACACTCAGAGAAGCACTCTCACCACTAAGCTTTACACATAACTTGTTCAACTCTCTCTCTCTCTCTCTCTCTCTCTCTGTGCAATATATACTAAAATGAGCTTCATGCAACTTGAACGCAAGTCCTTTGACACACCAGTCACCACTAAGCTAAACACATTACTTGTTTAGACTCTGTGTGCGTATGTGCATGCAATCTAATACCATATGAAATTGTCTTTTGTGATTACCAAAAATAAAGGAAATTGTCTTTTGTCAATTTTCTACTGCAGATAACATAGAGCAGAATATTTCTGTAGAATCAAATTAAGAAAATTTTATGGACACAGTAAAAGGAATTCTCAGTTAAAACAATTTTTGGAGAATATACACATGCAGCATTTTAATCCAATTACCCAAAGCCCCTTAACCATTCAGAAGCTGTTTCCAATAGTACCATGGAAGACCATGTATTTTATTTTTAATTTCTATCTTCGACAACCTTATGCTCACTGTACAACATAACTGAAGTTGACAAATGTAGATTGTTATGAGTGATAATGGTGTACGCTCTTACCTTAAAAGGCATAGATAATCCATTTATACATATAGATACAACTCCCTCCTTGGGCACCAAATCTGCCTCATTCAACCAAATTGGCTTGTTAAATGTAGCACAAACTTAATACAATATATACCTCCCTTATTCCTCTCTGGGGATCCACCTACTCCACCATAGGCTCTTCCTTCGTCGGTTGAGCTCGTCCATGCTCTCATTCAGTGTTCGTATAATCTTCCTCTGCAGCCGAAGAGCTGATGCCAAAGCATTACGTGGGGCACCGGCCTTCTTCTTCGGTTCCGTTTCCTGCATAAAAAGAATATTCAAAGTGAACAAATAACTTTCTTAGCAGATACTTATCAAACAAAAAAAAACTTTCTTAGCAGATCTTATAATGGGTATTAATTTAACTACAAGTTTAGACACAGACTCTGAGCTCCTGAAGCTGAGCTTCGGTGAAGCC
Source organism: Platanus orientalis (assembly GCA_025762735.1). Lineage (NCBI taxonomy): Eukaryota > Viridiplantae > Streptophyta > Magnoliopsida > Proteales > Platanaceae > Platanus > Platanus orientalis. The sequence goes on along the minus strand of JAOXJP010228043.1, from coordinate 751 downwards.
ACCATCCTTATTTGTCCCAGATTTTGCCATAAGCCCGATTACCCATTTGGCAGCTTCACTATAATCCTGCTGAGTAGCACGGAAAAGCTGCAGTCTCAAGTTCTGCATGAAAGATAAAGCCAATAGACCTTCTTTGTCGAAATATGGATGGGCTAAGGCTGCTTTAGCACTGGTTCTTTGTCGTGCTTTGTACCGGACCATTGATGTGAGAAGCTCCCACCCTATTCCACCATCCAAATCCAGTAACTCAAAGCCCCTCCGGAGTTCTGGACCTGCACGAGGCTCTACACTTTTCCTCCATGCAATCAAGTCATATCCACACCTTTTTAGTTGACGGTTGAACTGTATAAGGCTACCGTCGGTACGTAATGATGGGAATACCTAAAAGAAGAAAACAATCAAGAGGCTGAATGAGAAGAAACCGTGAAAAGCCCAGAATAATAACTTAAGCTTATGATCATAGTAATAATAATAATAATAAGATTCTCAACAGACATCACATTTAAGAATATATATTTGCAAAATATGATGCAATTGTTCTATCTGTCAATTTGAATTAAAAATTAAAGGCTTCACTCGAGTGACACTGAAACCAACTCAGCACCCACTAAACTATATATTGGTCTCAATTGGCTGAGGTTCTGTCACACACACACACACACACACACACATACATATATACATACATACATACATACATACATACATACATACATACATATATATATATATATATATATATATATATATA
>JAOXJP010228042.1:0-11193 GCA_025762735.1 Platanus orientalis | reverse complement strand
TAGGCATTTGTCTTATTTCAATGTTTTACTCCAAATTTTGTATTTATGAGATTTTTTCAAATTTAATCACCTTGTCCGAATTTTGAGACTCCTTTGTTTGATTTATCTTGAATATTGTATTTGTACATGTATGCACATCTTTTCTCTTCATGTTTTGTTGAATTGTTTGATTTGTCTTGCACATAGTAATTGTTAACATGTACCCATCTTCCGCTTTGATTTTGCGAGCTGTTGATTCCTCAAAAAGTGTTTAACAATTTGGAGACCCAGAAGCGTGCTCTCATAAGCGTCCTTACATGGTATTTTTTCCCTAAGGGATCCATCCAAGAGGAGTGCATCTAGAGATGACAGTGCATTGAAGGGTCACCTGTTGTAACCTTTGATAACCTCAGCGCATGCTATTACACCCACTGTGACCTAAGGCTCAATGTCTTAGTCTCTAGAGTGCTTTCATCATTGTTGAATGGATTAGGAGGAGGATCAGATTGTGACACTCTCTACCCTCCTTAGTGTTGTAAAAGAATTAATGATTGACTATATTTCTTTTATATAATGACAAACTCTTGTATTGTTTTTTATATGAATGAATGAATTATTTGGTTTCTTGACTTTCTTGAATTCATAAAGTAGTAAAATAATGCTTTGTTTATTAGGTGCCCAATATAGAGGAAGTAATATATTTATATTAGCGACGACAAAAATGGTCACTAATTTATTTATATAAATGTAGTAACGATGAATTTTATTGTCACTAAAAATTGCCATTGTTGATATATTGTTATCCGCAACGACTATTATCGTTGCTAATCTATTATTATTTGCAACGACTATTGTCATTGCTAATATATTATTATTCACGACAACAATAGTCATTGTTAATACGGAGATTACTAGCGACGGCAATTTGTCGTTGCAAATAGGTTTCATATCATCATTATTTATTCCTTTATCCGCAATGACTATCGTCGTTGCTGATATATTCCTGTATACGACGACAATAGTCGTTAATATGTAGATTACAATGTCGTTGCAGATAGGTTTCATATCATCATTATTTGTCCTTTTATCCGTGATGAACTTTAGTGTTATTAGTGACTACTAAAGTCGTTGTTAATTAGATATGACGACGATATTTTGGGCGTCACTATAGAACATTCGCGATGGGATAAATGCAATGACAAAATGCCGTCACTATTTATTATTAGCGACGACTATTGGAGTATCAGTGACGACTTTTGTCGTTGCTGATGACCAATTTTCTTGTAGTGACAATTTTAGCCCTCATTAAAGGTGAACCATTGAATTTCATTGTACAAGCATTAAACGGCTAATCAAATGTCATGGATGTGGCCAGAGTATTTCAAGACCCATAAATGGAGTGTTTGATCAACAAATTTTATCGTAGTATGTTTCGACAAATCTCAGCCCTTAATGTGGAATCTTTCAAAATCTTATCAAAAGAAAAATTGGATGATTAATCTAACAATACCGATGTGCTCATAATGTCCCAAAACCTTATTATAGAGGGTCTGACTGTCCAAATATGATAAATCAAGTTTTAATGAATCTTGACCTTTGATTTGAAATCTTTCAAATTTTGAGCAAGATTCACATCGGATGGTCAATCAGGAAATGCAGATGGATTCAGCATGCCTTAAAATCTTGGGGTATTGGAAACGACATTCAAAGTTCATTTATAAGCCTTCCATTGCACCTATCAATTTGCGACCATCCGATCAAGTACTTTAGAGCCTTAGATAAAAAATCGGACTCCACCATAATGATTAGTGTCATCAATTTAGTTAAGATACAAAATTTCCATATTTAGACAACAAGATTCTGTATGGGGACACCATATTATAATACATTGTGACATGTTAAATCAAAATCCTACTTTCCTTGACATGTGTTGCCACTTCCTTAATCCTTCATTATATTTGGTGTGAACATAACTCTCTTAACCAAAATCCTATTACCAAGTACTCCTTTAACCTAACCTAAAACATGTGTCCAAACACCCCTTAAGCCTAGCCTAAAACTTATATACAAGCACCCCCTATTTTAGCTTAAGTCCAAACTTATATACAAATATCTTAGGTTGGCAAGTCATATATTTGGCATGAGTCCAACACACTTAAATCCACATCACATTACTCTTTTTGGTCTATGCCACATGTCTTACATGTGTCAAATACACTCTCATTCCACTTTTGGATTTTTAATCACTCATCCTTCCATTTTTAATTAACATGTCATTGCCACTTAAGTAAATATGATGTCAATTTTGTCTCACCAACTCTCATTTCCTAAAACTATCTAGCCACATCACTTTAATCCTCCAATCATTCCTCTTTTGGTTCAACACACTCCCTCATTCACTCTTCTTTTTTAGATAAAAGTTTACATGTGTCAAACACACTTAGGTACACTCTCATTCCACTTTTGGATTACTAATCACTCATTCTTCCATATTTAGTTCACATGTCATTGACACTTAGGCAAAGATTATGCTAATTTTGGCTCACTAACTTTCCCTTCCTAAAACTACCTAGTCGCCTCATTCCAATTCTCCAATCATTCCCCTTGTGGTCCCAACACATTCTCCCATTCACTCCCATTTCTTTAGGTGAAAGCCTATTAAAATCCTATAAATAGGAAACCACCACTTTTTTTCGAGGAAAAAAATCCCCAAGAAACTCTTTCTCTCTCTCTCTCTCCTAGATATGTCATCATCTCCATTGCTATCTCATAGAACAACATGATAAACTCTTCATTAGATAATTTATTTTGTATACTCATGTCACACACATACAATAGTTTAGTAGGGTAACTCACTTACATATACACGACACATTTTCAAAATTAGATATGTCATCATCTCCATTGGTATCTCATAGAACAACATGATAAACTTTTCATTAGATAATTTATTTTGTATACTCATGTCACACACATACAATAGTTAGTAGGGTCACTCACTTACGCATGCATGACAGATTTTCAAAATTGAATACACTAATGAACTCACCATAGAAAATAGACCCTAGAGTTGAACTAGCTTAAGTAGGTAACTGTGTATGCGGGTGGACCAGGGTGCCTAACACCTTCCCTGGTCCATAACCAAACCGTTTTACCTAAAAGCCTTTACGTAGACTCGCCAAAATAGAGTCAAATATTTCAAAATCAAATTTTTAAATGAAAAATGATTTTATTTTTAAAAATATATGTCCAGTCACATCTTAAAAAGGATTGGTGGCGACTCCTTGTCATCATGGATTAGACCCATGATGAATGAACCCCTTTTGCTAAGAAGTTCACCCGTCATGTAAAAACCAAGACTCATAGTACTAAAGGCCAAAGTCCGATGTCCCATTGACATATCGGATAATCCTCTTGGCCTCTTTAAGATGCGACTCTTTTGGTGCTGCTTGATATCTAGCACATGCATCCACACTAAATGCAATATTAGGTCGACTTGCCATAAGATAAAGCAAGTTACCTATTATGCTACTGTAGTAGGTGGGGTCAACCTCTGCTCTCCCTAAATCCTTAGTGATCTTGTCACTAGTGTTGATTGGAGTTTCAATAGGTTTAGATTCTTGTAATCCAAACTTGAACACAAGATCCTTGGCAAACTTTGTTTGACTTAGAAAGATTTCATGGGGAATTTTCTTGACTTGTAACCCTAAGAAGAACTTTAGTTCTCCTTTTGTTTCAATCTCAAATTCAAACTTTATTGTTTGAGCAAAACCATGTGTCATTTCTTCATAGGTTGAGCCAAAAATGATGTCATTAACATAAATATATACTATGAGTATGTTGCCCTCTTTTCTTTTGATGAAAAATGTCTTATCTACACTCCCCCTATCAAAGTGGTTATCAAGAAAAAATTTTGTGAATCTTTCATACCAGGCTCTAGGAGCTTGTTTAAGACCATAAAGTGCATTTTTGAGTCTGTAAACATAATTGGGCAATTGAGGATCTTCAAATCCCTCGGGTTGTTCTACAAATACTTCTTAAAGTATTCCATTTAGGAAGAATCTCTTAACATCCATTTGATAGACTTTGAACTTTAGATAACATGCAATTGATAGTAAGACCCTAATGGACTCAAGTTTGGTTATTGGGGAAAATGTTTCCTCAAAATTGATGCCCTCAATCTGTGCATACCCCTTAACAACTAGTCTAACCTTGTTCCTAGTGATGGTGCCATGCTCATCAAACTTGTTTTGAATATCCACTTTGTCTCAATGACATTCTTGTTACTTGGTCTTTCTATGAGGTACCACACATCATTTCTCCTAAATTGATTTAGTTCCTCTTGCATTGCATTGATCCAATCTAAATCCTCTAGTGCTTCTTTTATTTTCTTTGGTTCTATTTTGGAGGTAAAACAGAGATGACTAAGAATATTTTCTATTTGTTTCCTGGTCTTTACTCCTTGTCTTGGATCATCAATGATGTCAAAAGGTGATAAGTCATTAGTTAATCTTGAGTTCTTATAGGTGAATTCTATCTCCCCGTCTTCTTTCTCAGATTCAAGATCCTAGGTAACTGGCTTTCCTTCATGTGAGGGTATACCTTCTCTTTCAACATTCTTCTTTATGTGATCATCAATGACCACATTTATGGATTCTTCAATGGTGAGAGTCATTTTTGTTGAAAACTCGAAAGGCTTTGCTTCTTATAGAGTATCCTAGGAAAATTGTCTCATCACTTTTAGAATCAAATTTTCTTAAGTTTTCCCTATCTCTTAGGACATAGCATGTATTTCTAAACACCTTGAAATATTTTATAATTGGCTATCATATGGTGTTTTAGTGGTGTCCGGTCTTAGAAATACTCGATTAGATACATAACATGCAGTATTAATAGCTTCAACCCAAAATCTTTTGGCTAAGATTTTGTTTGTTAGCATGACGTTGGCCATATCAAGTAATGTCCTGTTTTTCCTCTCTGCCACATCATTTTGCTGGGATATTTTGGAAGCTAAGAATTCATGCTTGATTCTCATTTTATCACACCACTTTGAGAACTTATGACTCTCAAATTCACCTCCATGATCACTTTTGATCCTTTTAATGGTAAGCTCTTTCTCAGTTTGCATTTTCTTGCACATGGGAATGAATTCATCAAAAGCTTCTAACTTCTCTCTTAAGAAGGTTACCCATGTAAACCTTGAGAAATCATCTATAATCATGAAAAAATATATCTTCTCTCCTAACCTTTCTATCCTAGTTGGTTCAGCTAGGTCCATATGAAGTAACTCAAAGGGTCTTGAAGTCCCTATTTGAGTTAGCTTTTTGTGAGATGCTTTGGATTGTTTTCCCATTTGGCAACCCTTACAAATGGGGTTGTAGATCTTGTTAAGATTAGGTAAATGTCTACCTAGGCTCTTCTTGCTAAGTCTGGCAAGATCTTTAAAATTTAGGTGACCCAACCTTTGATGCCATAGAGTTGTCTCTTTAAAGTGAGAGATAAGGCATGTTCCAAGGTTATTCTTGGTTGGTTCAATGATATAGCAGTTATCACTTATTCTCAAACCAATTACAAAGGTCTTCCTTCCTTCCTTATCTTTTATTTCACATCTATCTTTTATGAAATGGACATCATATCCTTTATCACAGATTTGACTAATGCTAATCAAATTGTGCTTGAGTCCTTCTACATATTAAACGCCATTCAATTTTGGAATTCCCAGAACCTCCACTGTGTCTTTTCCCACAATTCTTATAGAGTTTCCATCACTGAATGTGACTCCCCCATCTTGTACCTCAGCAAGATGAGTAAATAATGATTTATCCCCAATCAAATGTTTGGAACATCCATTATCAAGATACCATCTTGATGTATTTCCGACTCTTAATGTCGTGTGGATGAAAAGGCATTTGAGGTCATCATTTTTCACCCAAATCATTTTGGTTTTGGATTAAGCTAGTTTGAACATCATTTTCTTATGTTTAAGGTTTTCATTTTCTAATTTTTGTAAGTAGCTCATTTTCCTAGCTCTTCTATCATTTTGGCTTTTCTTTTACACCTTTGGAGCTTTCAAATCATTTAGCCTCTTTCTACAGTCTACTTTCATGTGACCTTTAAGTCCATAGTAGTAACATGTAAATTATGGTCTGCTAGAGGTGGAGGCATATGTAGGGTAATACCAGTTCTCTCTCTTTTTATCCTTATAGGTAGGGTTTTTATATTTGCGAGAAGGATTTTGACTGTCTCAATCATACATTCTTCCATAATTATTCAAGCTTCTTTTGGTAGAGGTTGATTGGTTTCCATAGAACATTTTTTATCTTAACGAAGATACATAGTGTGTGTCCTTAGTATCTCCCTTAGAAAATGAGGTTTTCCCTCTTTCAAAGTTTCTTGGCCTTTGGGATGGAAACTTTCCTAAAGGGTTTTCTAGTTCTTTTTCTTTTGAGGAATGAAAAGTCTTTCCAACGTAAGTGTTGGATTGTTGTTAAATAACTTAGGATGAGGCGTGTGCCTTTCCTTTAGCCTTGACAAAAGTATTCTTAGTTGGATAAGTAGTTGAGCCATTTGAGTTGTATCCTAGACCACTCATGTCACCATGTTCTTTGCCCATTGAAATCATTTTTCTTAAATTTTTCATTTCCTTAGGCAATTAAGATAAGTAGTTTTCTCTTTTGTTCTTCTAACTCCCTTATTTGTTCAAGGAGTTCACATGTCCTTCCGGATAGCTTGGAGCATGTATCCCTTATGTTTACTTTCTCACACTCAAGTTTGTTTGCTCTTTCTCTAGTTAGAGTATTCTCAGTTTTAGATTATTGTTGGCTTCTTTCAACTTTTTCTTTTCAATTCTCTTGTTGTCTTTTTCAAGAGTCACAAACATCCTAGGCTCTCTGAGTTTGGACTCTAATTCATTTATTTCCTCACTCAATTCTCCATTTTCTCTCATAAATAGTTCATTAGATTCACAGCTAGAGTTATCAAGAGATGTGGTTTGAAGTTGAGAGATGGAGTGTTCCAAATAAATTGATTTACTAATCAACTCTTTATTTTCTTTCTTCAACTTAATGTTCTCTTTTTCTAATTTAACACTTTCTAGGAAGAGTTTATCAAAAGCCTATTGGATGTCCCCATCATCTACTTCCCCAAACTCTCTCTCACTATCGTTATCTGATTCAATGCAATTTGTGAGTGATGTCACAGGTGTACTTCAGGCCATAAAGGCTTTAACTCCTTGAGACATATCATCATCACTTGATTAAGACTCACTTTCTAACTCATCTAAGTCATCGTCCCAGGTTGTAGCCATGGCTTTTCTATGTGTCTTTATTTTCTTTTTGTTGGCACATTCGTTAGCATAATGACCCCAACCCTTGCACTCATAACAAATAGGCTAATCACTACTGGTTTTCTTCTTTCTAAGAATTAGGTTAGACCTCCTAGACATCATCCTCTTGTAGTCCTTAGAGTCTCTTCTAAAGAATTTTTTGAAGTTCCTAGCTACTTTGGCGAAATTCCTCATTGGATTTGTTTTCAAAATGAGACTGTTCTTCAGTCTTAAGAGCAATACCTTTCTTTTTGGAATTTTGCTTGGAGGTCATTTCAAAGGTTTGGAGAAATCCCACTAATTCTTCTATCACTATGGTATCTATATCTTTGTTTTCTTCTGTAGCAGTTACTTTGGTTCTAAACCTCTCGGGAAGTGACCTAAGAATTTTTCTTACTTCATCAATTGGTTCTATAGGTTTCCTTAATCTGGCTTTGTCATTCACAATGTCTTGCAACTTAGTATAAAAGTTGATGAATTGTTTATCTTTTTCCATTTTAAGTTCTTCAAACCTTGAGGTGAGCATTTGTAGTTTAGACTTCTTTACTACACTTGTTCTCTCATCGGTTACTTCTAGAATTTTCCAAGCATCCTTGACCACAGTGAGATTACAAATACGCCTAAATTCAGTAGGATTTACTACACAAAAAATGGCATTCAATGCTTTGTACTTTGCAAGGTGTGCCTTGCGTTGTGCTTCTGTCCATTCCCCTTCAAGGTTAATGGGTTTTTTCCACTTAGTTTGGATAACCATCTATACAGATAAATCCATAGATTATAAGAATGTGTTCATTCGTATTTTCTAATATTGATAATTTCACCCATAAAAAAATGGTGGTTTTGTGGTAGAATATGAATCTTCCATCTTGGTTCTTTTAGACTTCCTCTAAATGAGTAGGATCTTTGACTCAAGTTGTTAAGCCCTACAAGAGCAACCTTGCTCTGATACCAATTGAAGTTATATCCTAGAGGGAGGTGAATAGGATTAATCGCAATCTCTCTTAATTTACTTAATTTTCTTTAGTCTACTTTACTATACTTGTTATTATATTTACCAATTAACATATGTAGGATCAAATGATTCACTTATCCTTATGAGAATAGTTTAATTAATACTCAACGCAATTAGCACACAAGGATATTAATAGGTGCAATGATTATAATAAGCATAGAATAAAGAGATCATACACTACAAAAAAGACACAACATTTATAGTGGTTCGGCACTGAGGCCTACATCCACTCTTAAAGCTCAATCCAGAGCTTTTCGTAATTTTATTTAGATTGAAATATAGACAATCTAGGTAAAAATTCACACAAAAACCTTTCTACTTGTCGTGCAAGCACTACCTACACTCTGTCTCTAAAGAGTGCAATACTCCTTCCAGTGTCTCTGGTAGAAGGGACTTAAACAATAATCAATATGATAAATATAATTTTACCTCATATACGTTGATGTTGCAAGATGTACCTGTTGTGGATGTTCCTACTTATGAGTTGATGTGCCTTTTCTTCCACAGAATTAAACGCAGTAGAGATTGCTCCTTGATACCTTGTGAATCACCAGTTTCCTTTCAACGGACAACCAAGATTATCTCTCCTTTAGATATTTAATGTAGGAAGCTTAGAGGGAGATCACACACAGTGATTTTCAGTAGTACAAGATCATTCACACAGTAGAATTCTAGGCTTTTCGGCTTTCAAACTAGCCACACTTTTCAGACAAGAATTTTTTTTTTTGCATAGATGTCTATCTTTGAACCTAGAGTATTATTACCCTTTTATAGAGATAAGCCTAGTTTTAGTCCGTAGGATTAGAACATTTTCTAATGGACAAGTGTTGGGAATTCTCGGATTGGAATCTCTAAAACTAAGTGAGATTTTTTTTAGATTTGTGGGTGTGATCGATCACACATCTTTTGTGATTGATCACGAATGTGTGATTGATCAGGCTATGGGATCACAACTCTCAGGAGTTTTGAAATTGGCCTGAAAACTCGTTTGTGATCGATCAGGGGTCTATTTTGCTGAATCTTTTTGTTATCATTCATTTGGTTTGGTTCTTTTTCTCCCAATGTTTTGGGACCAACACCACTGCCTTAAGACCCATCTTGCTACTTCACACTCCCCTCTTAGATTCATTTCTTAAAGTTTTAGTACATTGTGCATAGTGTGAGTATTTTCCGAGGTTGTGCTTGTCATGAGCATCCCTTGATTTTTTGTCTTTGGTATGCTTCATCTTTGGCATCCTTGCAACGAGTCTTCTTATTGAATCTTGGTCTTGTTCCTCACTTCCTTTGACTTGTCATTGTCTTGGTCTGTAGGTCTTTAGTCATTCATTGTCTTTTTTCTTGTGAGTTTAGAACTCTTTATCAGACTTTGGCATAGTACATTACAACTCATTTTTTTTGTCCATGGGATTGACAATACATTTCTTAACAAAGAGATGTCAAAAGAAGAAAAGCCATGTCCTCATCTTCAATTTTCACCTCAATGCTTAATAGTTGAGTAATAATTTGTTAAAATATTGAGATGATCCAAAATATTTGTTCCTTCATCTATCTGTAATTGATATAATTGTTTTTTCAGAAACAATATATTTGTTAGTGATTTTTATGTATATAAATTTTCTATTATTATTATTTTTTTGGAATTTTCCCAAATTGGTTCAAAGTTTTGGCAAAATTGCCAAATAATGAGGTAAAAATAATTATTTGTAAAATCAGTTTTTAGTAATAGTAAATTACAATTTTAACCCTAATTCAATTGTGCAACATTTTTGAAATCAAATCCCACTCCATATCTTCTTCTTCTTGGTTCCACTCTCTTTTGCTCTTTTTTGTGTGTTGGTTCATATTCTCCATTCTCCCTTTTGATGGAGGATTCCAAAAAGAACTAGTGCTAGCAGAAGATTGATAAACTCATTACATGTTGAGAGGCGTAGAAAGAGAGAAACATGGTGATGGTAATAGTGAAATATAGAATTAGCAAAGAAGACTTTATTTAATAAGACAATAAGATTGAGCATGGTGTTGGTGCACCGTTCCTGAATATCATTCCAAAGTAATCTGTATCACCTCCCCCACCCGACCCCATACCTGTGTTGGTGCCTGTTCTTGTGCCAATGCTTGTGCTGGGGCTAGTGCCGACCCCACCAACTTTAAATCTAGGGTATGATATGTTATCACTATTTTCCTTGTCCAAACATCCAAACACAAAAAAACTCAACTCCATTAGCAACCTTCCTCCTCCCATGCAAAGCACAACTTTACCTTAATATACCACATAGAGCACACAAGGAGGTCCCCAATCATAGAAAGAGGGTTAAAATCATATAGGGATAAGAGTCCACATCAACAAACCATGGAAATCATACATTATTAGGCCATGGAGATCAGACAAACCCATACCACCTCCAGTTTGTGTAAATCAAGAAGTATAGATTCCCATCAAATATCACACTCTTATCACCTTCCCTCCAACCTGTCAACACCTCTGTAACAGAAGTCACCCATGTTATTGTTTTTTATCCATAAACATGGATCGAATGATCTCATTAGAAGAAATTACCCGGGACTTGTTACGTTAGACTTGAACTCATTTGGTTGCAGAACCAACTCAAAGGTTTTATCTGCTAGTTATCTGCTAGGGATATAAAAGGAATAATTTAACATTTTTAATTGTTAACTTTTTTTTTACAAATTTATCCCTAAAAAAACCGATTTCACAAATAATTATTTTTACCTCATTATTTGGCAATTTTGCCAAAACTTTGAACCAGAAAAATCCCATTTTTTTCATAATTCTAAAGCAAAAGTTTCATTCAAAACATTAGATTTTATCTTTGGTGCTAAACACAAGTGGATGGTGCTCATTGCCTTCATCTCAAGT
>JAOXJP010228041.1:0-11193 GCA_025762735.1 Platanus orientalis | reverse complement strand
ATAGATTTACCTCATATAGGTTGATATGTCAATATGTACTAGTGGTGGATGCTCCTTCTTATGAGCTGATGTACCTTTTCTTCCACAGTTCAAAATGCAGCAGAGATTTCTTTTCTTCCACTTTTGATATTCGATGTAGAACACTTGGAGAGTGATCACAAAAGTATTTGCAACAGCACAAGATCAATCACTTAGTAGCAACTAGGTTTTCCAGAATTCAGACTAGCTGTTCTTCTCAACAAGAATTTTCTCTTTTACGTATTAGTCTCTCTTATGATCCTAGGGTATTATTACCCTTTTATAGAGCTAAGTCTAATTTTAGTCCATAGGATTTGAACACCTTCTAACAAACAAGTTATAAGAATCCTCGGATTGGAATCTCCAAAATAAGATACAATTTTTATGAGATTCACAACCGTGATCGATAACACTTTTTTGTGATCAATCAGGTAAGTGTGATTGATTAGGCTCAACGATCACAACTCTAGGGAGTTTTCAAATTTTCCTAATTTTGCACTTGTGATCGATTAGGGTCTAAATTTTTTGAATTTTGTTGTTCTACCCCCTTTTTGGATTTTGGTCTTTCTCTTTCAACTTTTGGGATAGTCACTAAATACCTTATGACCCTTTTTAGCACTTCACACTTTATCTTAGGTTTTACTTTAATTGCTTTTGTGCATTGTGCAAAGTGTGGGTATTTTTCCGAGGTTGTGATTGTCATGAGCATCCATTCAACTTTTCTTTTATAGTCTTCACTTTGGCATCCTTGAAATGAGTCTTCATTTTGATTCTTGGTCTTGCTCTTCAATTTCTTGACTTGTCATTTGTCTTGGTTTTATAGGTCTTTTAGTCCCCTATCTTCTTTCTTTTGGGCTTGGAACACTATCTTGGGCTTGACACATTACATTACAACTCACCTGTTTTGACCATAGGATTGACAATACATATTATTAACATCATCACCCCACCACCATCACTATTGCCCAACTCACCGACTTTTCATCCCCTCACCAAGTCATCAACATCCCTCCACCCACCAAGATACAATTCCTATTGAACTGAGTCCCCCTAGGCTATCTAGTTAGGGAAGTGGTAGATCCAAAACTATCAAGTGATGAGCTGGAAGAGCTCACAACCTTTATCACCCGATCAGACAGAGTTTTCAAACCGGTCTCATATCTACATCCTGAGGGCAAAGGAAAGGAAAAGATGATAGGAGAAGAAGTTGAGACAGAGGTATATAAATAGACCAAAGAAGCAGAGGAAAAGAGAGAGAATGAGATTTTCAAGGCAGCAATTTGAAAGTCTCACCTGTTCTTGATCGAGCAATTATCCAAGACACCAGCATATGTCTCGATCTTGGGCCTTTTGTTGACATCAAAACAACATAGAGAGAGATTCCTGAGTATATTTAGAAAGTCCTTTGTGGATGCCTCAATCACACTAGACAGGTTAGAAAACATGGTAGTTAGAGTATGAACGCCATGAGTCATCACATTTTTAAATGACAAAATCCTTGAGGGCGACACCATATACAACATAGCCATCTACATCACTATATGCTACTCTAATATGTGTATTCCTCTCATTTTGGTAGATAATGGGTCAACCTTAAATATCTGCATGAATGATACATTGGACACATTGGGAGTTCCATCAAACTGTGTGAAACCTAACCCTTGTGACATAAGGGCCTTCAATAATTCAGTAAGTCGTAGTCAAGGAGAATTGTTCATTCCTCTGGTGATAGAAGGGAGAATGTTCCAAGTTCAGTTTCAAGTGATGAGCATACCATCCTCTTTTATAATGTTGTTGGGAAAATCATGGATTCATCAGGGAAGCGTTGTACTATCCACTCTCCATTAAAAGGTGAAGTTCATCATCAATGACAAGGTCATTACAGTGCCAATAGATATAGATGTTATCACAATGATAGGATAAAAGATACTGCGAGTCTGGAACTTACAAGCTCCAAACACTTTCACCTTGTATTAGTTTAAGGTTGTACATATAGAGAAAGAAGCAATAGAGCTGAAAAGGAAGGCTAAAATACTTCCACCAAAGTTCAATATGATGGCCAAAATGAAATTTAATCTGAACAAAGGCTTAGGCAAACATTCCTAAGGAAGGAAGAACCCTATCAAAGCCATCAGAGTACCATATAAAGCAGGCCTAGGATTCAAACCTTTCATCAAGCATTAGTTCAAGAACAAAAGGAAGAAAGTCAGCCACAAGACTACACAACATTTTATATTAGCTTCTAAACCATTTAAGACTTGTACCACCTTGCCAACTGAATCACCAACTCAAACAAAACCACCCAAGCTTAGTATAGAACATACAATATTAGAACTCATCATTATCCCTCCTCCAACTACCAATTAACACTCTGCCTACCATCTTAAGGCTACTCCTCACACCTATTCGCTCAGCTCTAAGCCATCCATCTCTAAGGTCGGGGAAAATTCAACCCCCAACACCTCAGAACACAGGGAAGACAATCCAACTCCTCTAAGTCTACTTTCTTTTCCAGGCGATGTCATGGAAGTGTTGTAATCAGTTATTATGAGAAGAGATTTAGACTTTGACGAGCTTGACCCTGACCAGGTCAACATGCCAGGAACATGGGTACCCGTGAAAGCTATCGAGTAGACAGGACAAGCCAACTCTATTGCAGCAGAGGACGAGGACTATATGATGGATTAAATGATTGAGAAAATAGGCCAGGAAGAGCTGACTTCTCTAACTTATTTGTGTTTTTCAAAAGATTTTAGCCTTTTCTTTTCACCCTTTCATAATAAGAACTACGTAGACTTGATCCCTACCGACTCATGAATTGTCAAAGCATTCGACCAATGCACCTGTAAGGGGTATGTAGGAAACCTGAAACACAGCTTCAAGCCCAGTCACTTTCAAAAAAATCTTTTTTGCTTTCTTTACCCTTGTAGTCAAAGAACTACATGCGGCTTGATCTTGACAAACCAAAGTTTTCAAAAGAACTTATCCTAAAAGTCAAGTATGTAGGAAACCTAAGAAGTAACTTCAGGCTTAGCTGCTTTTCAAAAAAAATATAGATTTGGTCCACCTCGAGACTAGAACTATGTGTGACTTGATCCTGGTTGAACAAGTTTTCCTAAGCTTGCAGTCAACACAAAAATTGGGTATGTAGGCAACTTAGAGCATGATTCCAAGTCCAGTTGCTCCTCAGGTATTAAATACCATTTTCATACAAACCAATACTGAAAGATTTTCTTTCAAAAATAGGAACAAGAAGAATGGAATGATGAGGAAGTAATGCTAAAAGAGGTGATCAAGGCCTTTGAATGCCAAGAGAACTAGAATCTTCCATCGGTAGATGGCCTTCAAGAGATCAATCTTAGGTTAAAAACCATGCCTAGAATTATGAAAATTGGGACTCCTAGCACTTTAGATCTAGGGCATTCCCTATTAAACTTACTTCAGGAATACATAGACATCTTTACATGGACCTATGTAGATATGCCTAGTTTGGACAAAGACCTTGTCACCCATAAGCTTCCCACTAACCCAAATATTCATCCTATCAAGCAAAAGCCTAGGTGTCTATGACTAGAGTGGTCCCTAGCCCTTAAAGAAGAAATTCAAAAATAGCTAGACGCAGGCTTCCTTTTCTTTGTCTAATATCTCCAATGGTTAGCCAACATCGTCCCTGTACCTAAGAAGGATGGCAAGGTTCGAATGTACATATATTATAGAGACCTGAACAAAGCTAGTCCTAAAGATGACTTTCCCTACCCCACATTGATGTGCTCATAGACAATATAGCTGGACACAAGATGATGTCCTTTATGGATAGATTCTTAGGCTATAACTAGATCAAGATGTCTATGGAAAACAGTGAGAAGACTGCTTTCATGACCCCTTGGGGCACATTTTGTTACAAAGTTATGCCCTTTTGGTCTCAAGAATGCAGGGACAACATATCAACAGGCCATGACTGCTCTCTTCTATGATATGATCAACAAAGAGATAAAAGTCTATGTTGATGACATGATTGTTAAATCCTATCATAAAGAAGATCACCTACACCATTTATGGAAGCTGTTTGCCTGACTAAGGAAATACAGATTGAAGTTGAATCCAAATAAGTCCATCTTTGGAGCCTCCCATGGAAAACTATTAGGCTTCATCATTGGTGAAAGAGGCATAGAAGTTGATCATTCCAAGGCTAAAGCAATCATTAGAATGCCTACACCTCACACAAAGAAGAATGTAGGCAGTTTCTTAGGTCATATCTAATACATCAGTCATTTCATTGCTCATCTCACTCCTCTTTGTGAGCCCCTATTCAAACCATTAAGAAAGAATGTTCTAACCCAATGGAACAACGACTTCTAGATTGTTGTTGACAAGATCAAGAATTATCTACTAAAACCACCTATATTAATCTCTCCAGATCTTGACCACCTACTAATTCTATATATGACTATCCATGACAGCTCCATGGGGTGTGTGCTAGGATAGCATGACAAAACAAGAAAGAAGGAATATGCCATTTATTATCTGTGGAAGTGTTTTGTTGACTATGAAACCAGATACACCTCTCTCGAGAAGACCTACCTCTCTCAAATCTATGTCACCAAAAGGCTTCGACACTATTTCTTTTCATATAAAGTATTCCTGATTTCTCAGATAACTCTCATCAAGTATCTATTTGAGAAACCAACAACCACAGGAAGAACTGCCCGATGGCTAATGATGCTATTATAATTTGACATCACCTATGTCTCACAGAAAGCTATCAAAGGGTAAGCCATAGCCAATTTCTTAGTAGATGGACCATCAGATGAACCTTCATCCTTGAAATTTGACTTCCTAGATGAGCCCATACTTTGTGTTAAAGTTGAATCAAGTAAAATAGTTAGATGGAAGATGTGCTTCGACAGAGCCGTCAATTAGCTAGGCTGCAGGATTGGAGCCTTGCTCATTTCCCCTACAGGTGTCCTCATTCCAATTGTTGTAAGGCTACACTTTCATACATCAACAACATAACTAATATGAAGCTTGCATCATCAATTTGAAAGAAGCCATTGATCTTGGCATTGATGAACTAGAAGTCTACGGAGATTCAACACTTGTCATCTTCTAAGCAACTGGAGATTGGTTCATCCGAGAGGAGAAATTCTTAGACTTCCATGAATGTCTACAGATCCTTTCTAAGAACTTTAAATATTTGACTTTCGACTACATTGGCAGAAGAATGAATAATTTTGCAGATGCTTTGGCCATATTAGCTTTAATGATTGATATCCCTTAAGGGCAGACATAACACCAATTAAGATTAAACAAAAAAATGAGTCAGCCTATTGTCTATAGATTACAACTACTTATTTGAATAGGGAACTTTGGTTCCTTAACATAAAGAATTATCTGAAAGATCAGACTCTTCCATCCATGGCTTCTAAGAATGATCATCGTGCTCTGAGGAGATTAGCAGCTCAATTTTTTTTACATTGTGGGACTGTGTACAAGAAGTCCCCTCATCATGTCCTCCTGAGATGTGTAGATGAAGCTAAGGCCTCCACTATCATTGAAGATATTCACAGAGGAGAGTGCGGCCAGTACATGAATGGGCTCATTCTTGCCAAAAAGATTCTTCGACTAGGTTACTACTGGTCAACTATGGAAACAGATTGTTGTCAATATGTAAAGAGAAGCAACACTTGCCAGTTTTATACCAACATCATCAAAGTACTAGCTTCTGAATTGCACAACCTAACTACTCTTTGACCATTCTCTTTGTGGGGAATCAATGTAGTAGAACACATGCCTCAAAAGGCTAGCAAGGGACATTTGTACATCATTGTGGCTATTGACTACTTCACTAAATGGATCGAAGCCATATCTCTTGTAACAGTCACAATGAAGAACACAACCAGATTCATATGGATAGACATCATTTTCCGATATAGTGTTCCCAACAAAATCATCATTGATAATACAACCAATTTTATGAGAAAAGATCTTGAACTACTCTGCAAGAAGTTTAAGATTCACCACCATCGATCTTCTCCATATGGACCACAGATGAATGGAGCAGTAAAAGTAGCCAATAAGAACCTCAAGAAGATCTTATAGAAGATAACTACTAATCACTCCAACTGGCATGAAATGTTGCCTTATGCACTTATAGCCTATAAAACTTCAATCCACACTTCAACAGGGGCAACCCCTTATTCATTAGTTAATGGCATGGAGGTAGTCCTACCAATTGAAGTTGAAATTCTAAATCTCGAGTCCTAGCCGAGGCAAAGATTCCAGATTCAGCATGGGCACAAGTTTGACATGATCAATTGAACCTTATTGATAAAAGAGACTACAAGAAATGAGCAATGGGCAAGCCTATCAAAGGCACATGGCCACAACATTCAACAAATGGGTTAGACCTAGAGATGTCGAGGAAGGAGATTTAGTTCTCAAGAAGTTCCTTCCACATGAGCAGGCACCATGGGGGCAACCTCAATCGAATTACGAAGGACCCTTCATTATCAAACAGAAGCTATCCAGTAGGGCACTATTATTGGAAAACATGGACGGGGAAGATTTTCCCAGATTTGTAAAATTAGACTAAGTCAAAAGGTTTTTTGCTTGACTACTGTAAAACTGACTTGTGCTATGAAAGCTTGACATAAAAAGACCTTGAACGGTCATTTTATTGAAACATTCTCCTACCCATTTACTTTTGTACTCCTAAAATCATGTTCATTTCTACAAATCCAAAGCAAAAAATCAATGGTTCAACAAAAAAAAAAATAAAAAAGTTTATAAAGAACCATGGTTTTCTCCAAAAACATACAAGGATTTTATAGAGAACCATGATTTCCTTCAATACATGGGCATTTTATAGAGAACCATGATTTTCTTTGAAACATAAGAAATTTATAGAGAACCATGATCTTCAAAATATGGAAATCTTGTATAAAATCATAATCTTCTTCAAGAAATGCGCATTTTGTAGAGAATCATAATTTTCAAATCATAATCAACCTCTGATCAAGAGCCATTCATATTCATATTTTTAGATCCTTTTAATCTTGCTTACTCAAAGGCAAATCTTGAAAACCGTCAATAAACCTTTCATTCAGCAAAGCTACTATTCAAGCCCCTTAGCACTTTGAGAAGTTCTAAGAAAAAGTTAGCATTACATAAGTCAAGCATTCCACCAACTTAGAATAAGAGCATGTACCTCATCCAATCACCTTCCAAAAAGCCCAGACTTATCTGAGTACAGGGACAAAAAAAAAGACAAAGATAAAAATAAACATTGCAAAGCTCAGAGTGAAAACTGGAAATGGCACTCTGACCTAGTCCTAGTAAACAGGGGCAAAAAAGGGAGCAAAATTAAGCCAACACTTAGGGTGAAAACCAGAAATGGCATCCTAAGTCAAGTCAAGTCAATCAAGTCATGAGTACACGTCAACAAAAATCATCTTTTGACAAAACAAGAACAGAGACCTCAAACATAGGCCTGTAACCTTATTCTCCCAAGGGAGGCACACTCAGTATCTAGAACTTGCAAACCTATGTTACCTCACTTGGACCAGACATAACAACATAGCATATGAAAACATGACCCTATGTATTCAATAGTGCAATAGGTCATCCCTAATATTCAAACACCTTGAGGGGCCCAACTTTTCAAAATCAATGAAAGATTTATGTAAAATGAATTTTCAAAACCTCTTTCAAAAGCCAATCCAGGCTTCAAATCTCAGTCATCAATCAATCAGCACCATCAATAATTGAAAGCATTGTTTGTCTCATAAATGAGCAACTAAAACAAATCAAGATGAGGCATCATCCCCAGTAGAGTGCCATTCACGGCCAAGCAAAGCTAGAGATGATACATCATCTCCCCAAGAAAAACAAAGACGTTGCGTCATCTCCCATCAATTGTGATTGGAGATGACCACTCACCTCCTAATAAAACAAATCAAGATAAAGCATCATCTCCAGTACAATTCCATTCACAGCCAAGCAAAGCTGGAGATGAAACATCATCTCTCAAAGTGCAAAACAAAGTTTCATCCTCCATCATATCTTGAACAAAGATTGATGCGTCACCACTCAGCAAATGAAAGTTGGGTTGAAGCCCTAAGCAATGAAATTTGGGGCATAAGCCCCAAAAAAATGAAATTTAGGCCGAGGCCCTAAGCAATGAAAATTGAGGCATAGGCCTTAAGCAAATAAAATTTAGGTTGAGGCCCTATGTAAAGAAATGTGGGCCTCCACCCCTTAAAGAATTTGCGGGCCTCCACCCCTCAAGGAAATTGGGGCCTCAACCCGTCAAGGAATTTGGGCCCCGACCCTTCAGAAAAGAAATGTGCGTCTCTGCCCCTTAAAGAATTTGGGGCCTCGGCCCATCAAGGAATTTGGGCCTCCACCCCTAAGCAAAGAAATGTGGGCTTCCACCCTTTAAGGAATTTGGGGCCTCTACCCATCAAGGAATTTGGGCCTTAGCCCTTCAATAAGGAAATATGAGCCTCCACCCTTAAGGAATTTGGGGCCTCCCCCCATCAAGGAGTTTGGACTGTGGCCCCTTAGCAAAGACAAGTGGGCTTTTGCCCCTCAAGAAATTTAGTCTGAGGCCCCTTAAAATGAAATTTGGGCCCTAACCCCCCCCCAACAATGAAATGTGGGCTGCTGCCCCTCAAGGATGAAATATGGGTCACTGCCCCTTAAGGGTGAAGTATGGGTCACCGCCCCTCAAGGATGAAATGTGGGCCACAACCCCTTAAGGATGAAATGTGGACCGCCACCCCTTAAGAATGAAATGTGGGTTGTAGCTCCTCAAGAATGAAATGTGGGCTGCTACCCTTTAAGGATGAAATATGGGTCACCGCCCCTTGAGGATGAAATGTGGGCCGTTGCCCCTTAAGGATGAAATGTGGGTTGTTGCCCCTTAAGGATGAAATGTGGGCTGCCGCCCCTTAAGGATGAAATGTGACCCGCTGCCCCACAAGGATGAAATGTGGGCCGCCACCCCTCAAGGATGAAGTGTGGGCCGCTGCCCCTCAAGGATGAAACACGGTTTGCCACCCCTCAAGGATGAAATGTGGGTTGCCACCCCTAAATGATGAAATGTGGGTTGTAGCTCCTCAATGAAGAAATGTCGGCCACCACCCCTTAAGAATGAAATGTGGGTTGTCACCCCTTAAGGATGAAATGTGGCCCACCGCCCCTTAAGGTTTAAAAATGGGCTATAACCTCTTAAGGATGAAATGTGGGCTACAACTCCTCAAGGATGAAATGTGGGTTGCTGCCCCTTCAAGATGAAATGTAGGTTGTTTGCCCTCAATGATGAAATGTGGGCTGCCACCCCTCAAGAATGAAATGTGTGTTGCCGCCCCTCAAGGATGAAATGTGGGCTGTCGCCCCTTAAGGATGAAATGTGAGTCGTCGCCCCTCAAGGATGAAATATGGGTTGCCACCCCTTAAGGATGAAATGTGGGCAACCATCCCTCAAGGATGAAATGTGGGCCACCACCCCTTAAAGAATGTGGGCCTCCGCTCCTCAAGGAATTTGGGTCTCAACCCCTCAGTAATGAATTTGGGAAAATGCCCCTTTAGAGTAGCGCCAATCCTTAGGGATCCCTATAATTCTAAAGGAAGTCTGATAAAACTCCTAGCATGAATCAGGAATCAAATAAAACTTTGAAGTCCGCTCTGCCGACAAAACAATTCAGTGATAAATCATCACCACAGCTAAGTTCATCCTTCTGGAAATGTTTGATAAAAAATGAAGCATCTATCATTTTGGATCTTGAGACTAGGTCGAGTAAAGGTCCAATGAGGACTCCACCTCACGGAAAGGGCCAAATTCTAACATCACAGATTACCTACCGGGCATAGGCAAATGTAGATCATCGTTCAATTTCCTACATAACTTGATAAAACATGAATACGTAGCACTAATCTCTAAAAGAGATCTCCATGGCTTTCGGAGTTAAGCCCAAAAACTTCCTGATATGCTCTACTCAGGCTGCCGTAGGTTCGGTGAGGGACTCTAGGTTTTGTCACTAGAAATGGCTAAAACTGTTGACATGACAGATTGCCTTTCGGGTGCAAGTAAGTGTCAACATCATTCCATAGCCCATATATCATAACAACCGCCTTTGGAAATTGGTTGAAATAGGTCTATAGCATTGATCCTTTGTGATCTCCATGGCTTTTAAAATAAACCTAAAAACTTCTTGACATGCCCTGATCAGGACAATAGGTTTGGTGAGGGACTCTAGGTTACCTCACCAGAAATGGCCGAAACCGTTGACATAGCAGACTATCTACCAAATATAAATGGATGTTGACATTGATCTATAGCTTATATACAATGACAATCATCTTTAAAAATTGATTAAAATAGATATATAGCACCGATTCCTCGAAATATCCATGCCTTTCGGAGTCAGCCAAAAAACCTCATGACATACCTCATGCAGGCCGCATAGGTTCGCTAAGTCGAGTTAGTCCCCAACTTTTTAGAAAGGCCTTCATAGATAAATTGCCTATTTGGGGTGTAAGTAGGCATCATCACATTATAGCTTGCGTATTATGCCAACCATGTTTGCAGATTAGATGGTTGAAATAGATATGTAGCATCGATCTCTCGAGATCCCATGGCTATCAAAACAAGCCTAAAAAGTTTCCCATAAGCTTTATTGACAATCCTTGAACTGTTGTTTCGATTCTTTAAAAATCTTTATTTTTTGATTAATTTTCATAAAAATACAGATCATGAACATTAATTCTCCCATGATCACCATATGAAATACTAGGATTTAATCAAGGAATATTAAGAAGAATACCTCAAAGGCTAAACCGAACATAAGACAATGATCTGACCCAGTCTCCAAAGCATCCACACCTGCTCTAGAATTCTCTGCACTTCTCCCACTTCCAAAAAAGTTACAAGACCCCATCTGAACATGGGTACCTCTATATATTAAGTATTTGAGAAACCAAAGTAATCCTAGGGGGTGTGGGATCCTTCTGGGATTTTTATCCTTAGGTTGTGGGGCCCAATATCCTTAAGTTAAATTGCATTAAGGACACCATATCTTTTGTTAATTACAAACTAGCACACCACTAATTGCAATAATCCCTGTTACATATTGCAACTAAACTCCCAAAGATAAGAAAATAACAATGAGGCCC
>JAOXJP010228040.1:0-11193 GCA_025762735.1 Platanus orientalis | reverse complement strand
GTCTATGCACAAAACAATGTAAGTACATGTGGTGGTCATGTAGTAGGATTTTATGTTGTAGTTGTGTATGTTCATGTAAGTCCAAGAAGAAAGTCTGGGAAAACACCATGGTGAAGGACTTAAAGCCGAGATGACCATGCCAAAGAGACTTAAGCATCATGAAAGAATTCTAAGTCTCAAGTGCAAGCTACTTCAAGGAAGCTAACACTTGGAATTTAAAGGTAAAAATAGCAAAGGTTGGTAAGTGGGAATTGGGATTGAACCTAAAGTCAAAATATAATTTGAAAAGTGATATACATTAACCTAAAACCCTAGGACCATTGCTCAAGGTTGGACTGAAGAAAGGACCAAGAAAATGAAGGAAGAAGGCCCAAAAGCTTTGGGCCAATGACGGATCAAAATTGCAAAAGAAATTAAGTAAAAAAAAGTTTTGAAAAATAGCCTAACTTAAAATGGCCATAACTTTTGGTCCCAACGTTTGCTCGTGCCCCATAAGTACTCAAAACGAGCGGAACGAAATTTTCTGAAAATTGGGACCGGTCCCAAATTATGTAGGACCAGTCATGCCGGACCGGTCACGCTTCCACTGGGATTGGTCCCTAGGAAAAAATTCAATTTTGAATTTTTCAAGTTGGCATAACGGATAGTTTTTTTACTGTTGTAAACTAGCCATTGGGGGACAAACTTGGCCTCTCTAAACCTCTATAAATAGGGTCTTTACACCCCAAGAAAGGTAGAGAACGACACTTATGCATACATAGTCAAATCCTTGAGAAAAAAAGCCAAAAGTGTGAGCCAAAAGCCTATGAGTTAAATTCGTGTTGGTCAATGACCTTGGAATTATTTCACTATAGTTAAACTCATTTAAGGTTAGTTGTAAGCTTTCCAAACCTTTGTAGTTAAATCTTTTGGGAGCAAAGAAGGTGCTTATACAAGTCAAATTCGCCTACACAAGAGGCATTCTGAAGAACGAAGATTCTTCCATCTACAACAAGTCGTAGCCTTCGCCAGAGTCACCGAAGGCGGATTCTTTGCCTTTGTCGGAGTCACCAAAGGTGTTGTTCGTAGAGCACTTGCTGGAGACACCAAGTGCAAGTTAGTCTATTGGAGTCACTGGATGGAGCGTGCCCATCGGAGACACTGGGAGCGCACTTAAAAGGGAGTGGATTCTCTGTTACTTGTAAGTAAATTTCAGGTTTATTAATTTGTCTATAATAGTTTAGGAGAACTATTAATAAAAATTAAATAGGCTTAGGGGAGCTGTTTAGAAAGTGGACGTAGGCCGGAGAGCCGAACCACTATAAATTCATGTGTTGTGGTTTGTTTGTATTATTCTGTTTTGTGTTTATGCAAACTAACCCAACATATTTAAGTGACTTCAACTAAGCTTAAATATATTAAAGAATTAATTTAAACAACCTTAGAGAATTTATCAACCTTGCTCCCACTCTGCTATAGGTAACACTATAGTGCATGACGGAGCCCCGTGGTCTATGATAAATTCACAGAAAAACAATTTATTTAATTAAAAAAATTTCCGCTACATATTGTTTAAAAAAAAATTAAGTAAATAAAATTGGAGCTGAATAAATTAGTTTAAAAGAATAATTTTTTTAAAAGAATTTTTAAATATTTTATAAAGTTCCTATTCACCCCCCTCTAGGATCCATTTCGGGAATTTCAGATCCTTCATCAGTATAAAACTTGAGGTTGAGTTTTTTCGAATCAAGGGAGAATGACGCGGAACGTGAAACGACCAATATTAAGATTTGATGGCTTTATGCAATGTTATTTTGGGTTTAATATTTTTTGTATGAAAATAATTTTTAATTTTGTCATTTTTAGGTTAGTCTAGGTTAGTCTCTTATTAGTCAATTTTGGGGTTTTTTGTTATTTCTAAGTAAAATAAATTTTATTTATTTTTTAGTAAACTGAAATAGCTATTTCTATCACTTTTCTGTAGGCTCTATTTTAGAAGTTCAAAACTTACCTGTCAGGCTTATTTTGGTGTCATTTGAAAGGTTATTTAGTTACCTTTCCAATGAGTAAGATTTTGCAAATTCAATGTGATTTGGGAAAATGGCCATAGGCATGGTATCACTTTGTGATGGGATTTAACTATTTTTAGGTTTTATTTTTTAGGAAGTTTAGTTAGAGTGGGATTTGGAAAACATGGGGTGTGAAGGCTATATTTATGCATTATATCTCAGATTTTATGAATGGAATGGAATTGAAGATCGATTATTATGAAACAAATTGCTAAAGCTCTTGGAAGTGTGATTGCCTAGGTAGTAACTAGTGTGATTTCTAGTTGATATTGTACTATTTTTCTATTCTTCTTTCTTTTCTTTTTTTTTTTGTTCTTTGTTATTTCTTTATTTTTTTCTATCTCAATTTGGTATCAGAGAAACAGATCATTCCCTCTTGATCCTTTATCATATGATATGGCAAATCTTACAACACTGTGGGGCTATGGGATTTGTTCGCCTGTTACTGAATACTTATATTTAAAATATTATAGAAAGTGTGAAAAAGATTTATAATGGGTTTTTTCTATTAAATATTTAATAATATTAAGATTTATATATGTTTGTGTATAGTTGTATTCATATATCCTGAGATTTTGCAGTTGAACAAGTTTTAGCATCTTAACTTATACCTTCATTCACATCATCCTTGCAACATATGTGGTGGCCCTTGGAGGTTATCTGTGCAATATTTGTCTCACCGTCACAATAGCCTTCTTTTTTCACCTCTTTTTCTTCAATGTTTACCTAAGTGGTTTCTTCTTATATGCAGAGTGACTCTTTTTCCACTTTGGGTGAAGAATCAGTACGTTTTTTTTTTAATTTGGCTGGGAATAGGTTCATTATGTACCCCTTTTAGGAAGTAGTAGCTTTATGTGATCACGTCTAACGATTAAAGTTTGTACAGAGCCAGATGTCCCCACGGAGAATTTCTTTAATGGAATTGACAACAGCTAACATTGTTGATGACTCAAGTTTTGACCTAAGCATGCAACATGAGCTGTGGTCACTTGATGAAGTTGATCCAAAGAAGTCAAAGTTTCCATGTTGTATAGTTTGGACTCCGCTGCCTGTAGTCTCGTGGCTGGCTCCTTTTATTGGTCATGTTGGCATATGTCGGGAGGATGGGGCTATTCTGGATTTTGCAGGGTCCAATTTTGTGAACATAGAGAATTTTGCATATGGTGCTGTAGCCAGATATCTTCAACTTGACAGAGAACAGGTACATTTTCTTTTATGCACCAAGATCCAATCTTTTTTTATCTTGTTTCTTGATCAAATTTCCAAGCCTTTAATATTAACTTTCCAATTTCTTAAACTATTTCGTGACTAAAGCATTGTTTCACCAATTTAGAAAATGTTGCATTCAGTATTTCTTTAAATTCTTTTTGAATTCCAGTAATTTTCTGTTTTTGAAGGGAAAGATTGGTTATTCTGATGGATTAGAACCATTAGTCAGGTCCACTGATTGATTTCTCGGTTTTGATCTGGAAATGTTGGACAGTGCTGCTTTCCTCCAAACTTAGCTGGTCACACATGCAAACATGGCTATAGACACGTGGAGCATGGAACTGCAATCACGTGGGATGATGCCCTGCGCTCAAGCATTCATCACTTTGAACACAAAACCTACAATCTTTTCACCTGCAACTGCCACTCGTTCGTTGCCAACTGTCTGAACAGACTTTGTTATGGTGGGTCCCTGGGCTGGAACATGGTTAATGTGGCTGTTCTGATTCTGTTGAAAGGGCAGTGGGTGGACGGCATGTCAGTTGTAAGGTCATTCTTTCCCTTTGCTACTGTGCTCTGTATGGGATTATTGATGGCGGGGTGGCCATTCTTAATTGGGTTGGCGTCCTTCTCTTTCCTGCTAATTGGGTGGTTTCTCCTCGGTACTTACTGTGTAAAGACTCTCTTAGATTGTTAGATCCTTGTGTAGTTAAAATGTATTTGCTTAATGGAAGAAGGATGGATGTGTTAGTCTGTTCTAAAACTTCTTTGGAATGGCTTGGCATTCATGATATGAGAACATGTAGATTGCAGAAGGTAGGTGAGGACAGTAACTCTACTATTTAGACACAAAAAGATGGGTAGAATCTAGATCATCTAATTGAATTGTTTGTAAATTGTTTGTTTCAAGGGGAAAATAAAGATTCTTTCACTTCATTTTATTGTTTTCCTGTCTCCAGTTGGAAGTTCTTAAAATTTGTCCGATGACAGATTTTAGGTGAGATTTGTTGAACTCCAATCCCTTTTTGTTGTTTATGGAGAATGCAACATTTTCATCTTCAAGTTTGAAACCCAGTTATGGCAATGTCAGCATTTTGCTACTTTGAATGTTTGCTATGCCAATGGCGCTTTGATAGGTAAGCTGTGATGGAGCTGACTGATGCAGTACATATAATTAGTAGCAGCTGAACTACGTGCTCTACTCACACAAGAATGGTACTTGATGCTCACTTTCTTCTGAATTCTAAAAGAGATGATAATTCGCTTCTATTGAAAATTTTATATTTGTTGATTTCAGTCGATGCCTCTGTGATCCCAAACAATGGCCGCCATGAGTTTGGAGTTTGGATCACCTGCACACCTAGGCATGAATCGTCAAGGTTAGGATCAAATGACGGTTTTTGAGAAATGCTTGCAACAACTCAGATGTATTGCCTGCTGGTTGTCTCATTCCAAGGAAGTATGACTTGTGCTTGTGTGAAGACCATCGAGCACAAAGCAAGTTAACAATCAAGGATAGATTTGCAATGGAAGTGCACATGGATGAGTTACATGGGCTGTGGTAGTCTTGAAAATTTACAGTGGAAGTGCTGAAGGTAGAATCATCAAGCAAGGTCGCAGTTAAAAAAAAAATGGTAGAACAGTCGAGCAATTGGATATGCAAGAAAAGCACCCTTATGCTCCACATTTGAAGGCCTTACAAAGCTTGAATACCATCTAATTCAAAACTGGTTCACCGTAATAGCAAAGTTCCTCCCATTCATACACGGCAAAAGGAAACATTAGACAATTAACAAAAGTTTAGTTACACCATACAACAACAACAACAACCTTATCCCAACTATTTGGGAAGTTCAGTTACACCATAAATCCAAAAAAAAATTGGTATTTGCAAAATTTACAAAGTCAAGTTTAGGATGCATTTTTCCCTCTGCATAAATTATACAACCATAGTTAAAGTTACTTCTAAATATGTCAGCTAGCTTAGTTGGTAAAGTCTTCGTGTTGATACCCATCTTTACAGAAAATTTCATTTGAATTAGAGGTACATAAATTATTCAAATGCCAAAACACTGAAGCAGCCTAGGATGATTGCAATGACCAAAACATGTACTGAAAGAAATAAGGAGCTCGATAACATAAGCATGCTTCAAGCTAGAGAAACACAGAGTTAAGCAATGAGGCCTTGAAATAAATTATGACTTGGGAAACAAAAAATGCATGCAACCACAAGGAGAAGAGGAAAAATGTGGAGTAAGGGGCTGTTTGGTTTAGATTCTAAAATCCGATTTTACATAATCATAATGGGCAAAATCAGAATCACTTTTCAGATTGATTCTACATTGTGACAGGACAAACAAAAAACAAAAGGAATTTACCCGAATCAACTTCTTTATTCTTTTCGTCTACAAGGTTAACAAAAACACTTACACAGTATTTGTGGAATCTAATGGTTAAATACTAGGTAAAATCAACTTCCAAAAATAGGTAACCAAATGGAATTTTGGATTCTCAAATTTTGATTATGAGAATCCATAATCAGAATCAATAATCTGATTCTAAAGTCCGACCCAAACAACTCTTAATCATCTTAAAAACCTAAAAGACTTCTAACATTTTATACTAGAAGAAAAAATGGCTGTGTTTCAATACGATTGGAGCTTTATCAAAGGAACTGATGGTGATGATGAGACACAGGTGACCTGGAGTCCATGCCCTCATAAGTTCCGTTCTCCCATAAATTTTGATGGGGGCAGTTGATGGGTTATTAAGGGTTGCTTTTAGCACATCCATTATTATTATTATTATTATTTGTGTGTGTTATTATTATTATTATTATTATTTGTATGGTTTTGAGTTAGGAAACAAATCTTCTATTCAGGATTTTGTATGTCCCATTGTGTCCTACACATAAAGGCTGGGTGCATAAGGTTAAAACTGTACAAAACAGTTTTCAAATGAAAAAATAGTTACCCATAAAAATGGGGTGTATAGGGTTAAGACCATAAAAAACAAATGTTCAAATGGACATTTGCTCCTGATTAAAAGAGAATAAATTCAAAAAATCATGTATGTATCAGCCTGAGGTGGAGGAC
This sequence comes from Platanus orientalis, assembly GCA_025762735.1. Classification (NCBI taxonomy): domain Eukaryota; kingdom Viridiplantae; phylum Streptophyta; class Magnoliopsida; order Proteales; family Platanaceae; genus Platanus; species Platanus orientalis. The sequence continues at coordinate 4,841 of JAOXJP010228040.1, read as the reverse complement.
ACAGTAGGACAAACAAAATCCTGGACAGAACATTTGCTCCCATTGAGTTATTACTATTGAAGTATGATAATAAGTGCATCTTCTACCACCTAAAGGTTTTAAAGAGAGTTGGTTAATGTGTCGAGATTCTCAATATGAACACAGACGTCTTTTTGCTCTCTTCTATGTTCTTTTCTTTTCATTTCATGATTAAATACACAGGTTCATTATAGGAAAAAACTAACAAGAAAATGAAAGGATTCCCACCATTTAAACACAGTCCGGTTTACCTTGATTGTATCAGAGATTCCGGATTAAGAGCAGGAAAAGCAAAAGAATAAAGGAAGCTGTTGGACACCTCCAATTGAAGATCAAATTAAGCTTTACTTTGATGACGCTCTTTCTACTAAGAAACTCCAAGTAAGCATGGGTATGTCCTACACAATGCAAAGGGAGAACCTCTTATCTTTAGAGCAAAATCTAGAGCAACATGCTCACCACTACAGGCAGAATGTGAGGTTCTATTGCGCTTACATATGGCAGTAGCCACGAATGTCAAGTAGCTAGTGATATAGAATGAGACGTAAAGATTTCTATTCAAGAATTGAAAAAAGAGTTGGAAGAATGCCTTGTTGAGATCAGAATCTACGTAAAAGATTCCAAAAGTTTTGAGTTTATGGATTTCCAATATGTCAATAGGAGTAGGATGGAATAACTTAGTAAGCTTGGTGGCTAAGCATGAACTTAATATTATAGGCATGAGCCTGAATATAGGAAATCTTGCTAAAGAGATTCTATAAGTAGTAAGTAAGGAGATGCACGTTTGTACTTATTGATTTTAATTTTAGTCCAATTTTACCACAAAATAAAACCCAGAGACCCTTTACGTGACTGACCAAACCATGGCCGCGACCGACCAAATCATTTATGGCATGTCCACCTCTTGAAGGAGAAGGAAGATACCGTTTACTATTTTCAAGAAAAGTGATAATGACTCATTCTCTGTTTCGGATGAATCCAGAACTAGAGAAACTATGTTTATCTGTGAAAACTGATTTTGATCCCAAGCAGTCGTGAACTGAGTCCCGGCGACTGAATCCGTGCAACTGCATTTACCGCGACTGAGCCAGGACTCACGACTGAGTAGTGTGCTGCGACTGAAGCGATCCATGACTGACCATGTGTGCTGCAACTGTCAACATCTGCTGCGACTGAAAATGCACCACGACTGGAAAGGTGTTTGCTACTGAGGTAGCTTGACCCGAGCTACACACTATTACCAATCTTTCTGAAGTCCCCAAAACCAACAATTCTCATTCACGGCAACCGGACAGCCTGCAAACGATTTTCTCAAGAAAATTTTGCCAAGAATCACGAGGAAACCAGCCATTCATGGCAACCAAACACTGAAACACAGCCTGAAGGTGATAGAGAACGAAGGCGACTGAGTCGAGGCGATGCCTATAAAGGGATGTTTGAAAGCTTCACATGGGGACTGCTTGGGGCTATCAGCGAATCTGAATCTATGTTTCCAGAAAGGTTTTGGTTCATGTTGAAGGAATACCCACCTCAGATCTACAGGTATTATTGAGGAATATTGCTTGGCAGGTGATTGAGACGTTGCATCATGATGAAAGTGATAGTATATACTGATTTGGCATGAAGGAAGAGGCTTTCTCCCTTGGAGGAAGATGAGAATTTGCATTTGTTGATCTGGCTGCTGGAGTTTACCTCAATTTGAAGTTGGCATTACCATGGATCAAGTTTAGCCCTATAAGAGTGAAAAGGAAAAAGATGGTTGGCACTATTTAGTGATCGATTAAGGTAAAAAAGAAGTCTAACTTCGGCTTTAATGGTGGAGTGTGACTCTTCTTCTATTTGGACTACAGACTGCGATAGCGAGTCGAATACAAATGCACAACTTGGAAGTGGAAAGTGACTCTTTGATAGTGATCACAACCATAAAAGAAACCATGGAGCAATGCCCAAGTGACAAAAAAATTTGCATTGAAGACTACCAGTCAGCTTTTCCATATTTCAAATCTTTAAATTTCCAGCATGTTGGAGTAAGAATAAGGTTGCTCATAAAATAGCGAAAAGAGGGCTGATTTGTCTATCCACAACATGGACAAAGGATCCCCCTTGTTGGCTATCTAAAGCATTGCAAGAAGACAAGCAGAATTGTATTTGATTTTATTATTAATAGCATTGCAAACCTAAAGAAAGGTCAGTTAGCCATTAAGTTTGTGAGGGAATGATAATTCATGCCACAGTGCCTTGCTGCATGGAGGAATCTGAAGAACCATAGAGAACTTCTTTATTTATGTTTAATCTGGAGGGTAACCAAAGTGAACTTGCCAGTAAAGACAATAATACCCTCAAGGCTTACAAGCTCAAGCTCCATAGGCATAAGCTTGATGTCTATATGTGCTATTGATAACTTAAAAGTATTTTGTTACTATCTAAGGAGTTCCATTTCTAAATTAAGTGTTTCTTTGAAGTTCTGAACATACTTTTGTATGTGTAATAAAAGATAAGAATCGCCTTGTAGGGAGGAAGGATTTGAAGTTCCTTTCTGGTTAGTAGTAACTATATATCATGGTTTGCCTACCCAAAAAACTTTACTTGTCTCAGGTCTTCAAGGAATAAAAGAGAGTATACAATGCACTACACCCCATTGTTTAATTATTTAGCTATTGCTTTTTTGTTGTCAAAAACATTCCAGCAGCTCTGCTAATTTTAACTAAGGGAGAAAATGTTCTGCAATGATAAAGTGTCTGGTGTGTTAATGATGAATTATAAATTGACACATAGTGTGTTTGGGGTTCAAAAAGTGTTCAGGTGTAAAAAAGAAAGAAACATCAAATTCAAAAGCACATCATGTGTCAATCCATGGCACACCTACTTAGGCCTGTGTCAACACAGACAATCATTCTCCTTTAACAAACACGTAAAATAAGGAGTAGCAAAAGAAGCGTTCTCAACAACAACAAAAATATTTAAGCAAGATATATTTTATTCATTAAACTCAAGCACCTTTGCATCTCCCTCCAAAAACATAAAATAAGTAGTTGTGTCCCAAAAAATAAATTATCTAAGCATCTAATATTGTATTCATTAAAATTTACTGCCTTTATCTCTCTCTCCAAAATATAAAATAAGCACTCACAATCCTCTACTGTTGTTAAAGTACCCTTAACACACTGCATGGGTCTACAGTGGGACACATAGTCCAACAAAGTAAAAATCACTCGTAAAATTGATTTTTTGATCTACGTGGTGTACTGAAGACACAATGCCTTAAGAATACTTTAACAGCAGTAGAGGTTCCTCTCTAAAAATAATTAGTTCTGTCAGAAAAATAATTTAAGTATCAAGTCAAGCACATCTCTCTCTCTCTCTCTCTCTCTCTCTCTCACACACACACACACACACGTAACAACAATGAGCTGAGATTGTAAGAAGACGAAGATGACTTATGCCCCCAACAAACACACACACGTGGGGTGATATCCTCTGCGACGCTCAGGGGCCGAGACAGAGGAGGGGAATCAATTCACTTTTTGGGAGTGAAGTGACAACTTCAAAAGTGAATTGATTCCCCCCTCTGCCTCGGCCCTTGTGCGTTGCAGAGGGGGGCGTCACAGAGGATGTCAGGCCCACGTGACTATGGGCTGAGATTGTAAGAAGCTGACTTATGCCCCCCAACAAACCAGCGAGGCTTTTCTACGCTCAAACGCCTAAGTCTAGGGGTGGCCACATCAACCTCAGAAGTGTTTTACACGCTCTCCCAAAAAATGAAAATCACTTTTGACGCTGATGTTTCCTGACCATCAGCGGAGGGAGGCAGAGGTTAGGGGTCAGCGTATAAAATCCCTACCGCCAACACACACACACACACACACACGAAACTATGGGCGGAAATTGTAAGAAGATGACTTATGCTCCTAACAAAAGATGTAGCCCTCGATAGAGTGGAATTGTAGAAAATCATTCAGATAACTGACCACAGATAGTTGAGACCAGCTTTATTGACTTAAATTGAGTTTATTCATAAATAATGAGCTTTCTTGAATCAATTAATCTAAGAGCGTAAATTAAGTAGTCCAGGTAACAACATGCCACCAATAACACCGACCTTTATAAAACAAATATGTGTTCTTAATTACCAATCAGTCCAACCAAATTTTTAACCACTAAACCAATTAGATCATGGTAACAAGGTGTCATTCATAAAAAAAAAAAAAAGTTATACTAATCAGACGGTCAGAATCATTTAATCAATCTAGTTTTCCTCATTAGATGTCTCATACATAAGTTCAAGGAACTAAATAGCTCAAGTTGAGTTGAAAAGAATGTATACCATTTTCTAAGGGAGCTCATATTCGCACCTCAAGTTTTTGTAAGCACACCTTACTGTTAAGCACACCTCATCTATTTATAAGCACACATCCGTGATATCCAATGATACTCTTATCTATTTTTAACACCTCCCTACTATGTTTTAATATGCACACCTCCATTTGAAATTCTCTTACCCGCGTTGCCCGTTAAAATTCTCTAACGTCCAACTGTTCCCTCCCTCCGTCCCTTCTTCCTTCGTTTCTCCGGTCACTTCAATTGTTCTCTTCCTCTCACCGGCGACTGAAATATGCCTCCACAACGACAACGGCACTTACCATCAACTTCTAGCACCGATGACGCGGTCATCCACCGGTTAGGTAAGATAAAAAAAAAAATTTAAGTTCTTCAAAAATACTATACAAAGAAATTAATTGAAAAAATTTAGTTTAAAGAAGCATAAACATCAATTGTTTATTTTAAATTTCAGTAAATCAACGTTTCATTTAAAATTTTGTGGT